>OX377202.1:68360078-68638570 GCA_947396885.1 Heligmosomoides polygyrus polygyrus | reverse complement strand
GATGATCGAATAATATTCGATTTTCAAAATTTCGAATTTCGAATGATCGAATAATATTCGATTTTCAAAATTTCGAATTTCGAATGATCGAATAATATTCGATTTTCAAAATTTCGAATTTCGAATGATCGAATAATATTCGATTTTCAAAATTTCGAATTTCGATTAATCGAATTTCGAATAGTCGAATATTCGAATAATCAAATGAACACTATTATTTACTGTCGTCACCCAGTGGTTGACATTTAATTATTTTTTATTACCCACTGTGAAGGAAATGGATGGCTGCTCCATCCATTTCCTTTATGAGACCAAAGGACAATAACAGCGGTATAATGGCAATGAAGCATGCTTTGCTTCCCTAAGAATTCGTGCACCGAGAAGAGGGAAACACCTTGGATAGGAAGAGCTAGATTGTTATAGGTATTTCTCTATAGGTTGCTATCTTTCCTTATGTTATAGCGAAGCTTCCAGGTGGTAAAAGAATGATTATCATGGGCGGAGAAATGACACAAAGCGATCTGGTGCAGAACGGGCGCACTGGAGTCTCATGAATGGCATTCAGTTTGTGTTCTAGCTCCGTTGAAGAGAAGCGGACCCGCGTTGGAATCTAATCTGACAAGACACTACGACTTGGACAGTGTTAGAGCGAAAATGGGGATGGCTCACTTTCATAGGAAACGGAGTATGACTGGCTCTTGTACTATATAGCCATTGCTCTTCCTCTCTTCTTCAACGTCTTTACTGGCAGCGAGCAGGAGCTTTCTAGGCCCCTGAAAGTTCTACTTCCCTACCGCAGCCCCTTCGGCTCTAGTCGTTCCCTTGTTGTAACTGGGATAGAAATACAAAACGAAGATTCTCCCGTAGTATACTGAAGGTAAAAATATCTGTGTACAGGCATAACCCTAATCACTTGTGATTCACGTGAATGGCCACAGCACGCTCGACGGCCGTCTACAAGGAAGCAGGTGCGCAGCGGAGGGCCGCGCTTGCAGCGCTTACTTCGCGTCAACTCACAAGGGAGGTCAATGAACCTCCCGTGGGAATCTTATAAGTGACCTATTGAGCACTGTGGGGGATTGTCCGAGAGGCACCCCAGTGGTTTAAAACTGAATGCAGCTAAGGGACATTTTATTTAACGAATTTACCGAATTTACCTTTTTAATGCAAAAATTTTTCGTTAAAAAGTGGTCGTTAAAAATTTACCGAAAAAATTTAACGCACACCTCTGCTGTTCATCGCCTCCCCACCACTTTCTGCTAATCGAAGGTTTAGGGACTTGTACTCCCACAACTCCGGAGATCGAAAGCAGGTTTCGCCCAAACGTCGTCCAGAGGGCTAATTGAGGTGCTGATCGCAAATCTAGTAAACGTTTTCGCGTGATCGCGTGATTCCACATTTTCATGAGTGATCAAGTTTATCAGTTTGAGTACATAGAATCGCTTTCTTCACCTACATATGTGATCAGACTTGCTTTCCAGTCTTCGACTTTGAGATGGAAAGTAGTGCACGAAAAATGGATAATTTAGAAAAAGAAATGACAGATTCGTGGCAGCAGCCTAAATAATTTCCTAAGGCGAGGAAAGGACAAATCAGTGGTCATGACAACTCCATCCTTACTCACGAACACACACTATGAAATATCGTAAGCGGCCAAATTGTCGAAATTGGATACCATATTCGTGCTCAGCATCCCCCCATATATAAAAGAGGAAGGGTTTTTTGTCCGATGTTAGCCACCCGCAATTCGTACACTGGCTAGCTAGCCGGTTTAATCACCCAAGTTTGCGGTGCGGTTGCCAGTTGTCCAAACGAAGACGCTTGACAGTTGTCCACCAATGTTGTTTACCATCGACTGCCATCGACTGCCTGACGTAACGTGATTTCGAAAGAGGTCTCTTCCCAACCACCACTGTTGTTTACCATCGACTACCATCGACTGCCTGACGTAGGGTGACTTCGAAAGAGGTCTCTTCCCAATACGTGTCTAGTGGTCATACCTCAATGTTCCTTCCCAGCTCTCCTGTGTGGTGCAACCCTCCACTATTTTTACCGCCATATTTTTACCACTATCCCACTACCAGGGTTGCTGCTACTACAGAAATGGAATCCTCTTCCAAGTTCAGTATGGCAACGGGTTGCTCCGTTCTGCATCTTTTTTGCCATTTTGCCTCACATAAACCGTTTTTTGTTTCAATTTACCTCTATGTTTGCCGCCATACCTTTACCCCTACCTCACTACCAGGGAGGCTACGACTCTATAATGGCTGCGGGACATTATGTACGAATGGTCGCCGCGGGCGCGGCGACTCGCGCGGCAAGCGCGGCAGAAGACGTCGCAATTGTGTGACTTCAGCGGCCAGTGGTATCTAAACCTGCATCAAAACTTGTACATCAAGTGCTAGAAAGTGTATACAAACTCAGTTTCACTGCGACAGTGCGTTATATTTTCAGCTTTTCCTGAAGAAGCAGCATATGAAATTGGGCATTAGAACGTTGCTTAGTTTTATAACCCGAACTCAATTTCTGAACCAGAGCATGTTTTCCCCAACTCCTGCAACAGCAGAAATGGATATCAACAACTCAAACCTAGCGTCTGCAGCAAGTCATGAGGCACAGCTCCCACGATCGCAGCGGAGCTCACCGCGCACGCGACAGTCGTCGTCGCGGGTGCGGCGACCATTCGTACATAAAGACCGCCCCTCCTCTATAATAAAGCAACTGACGCTGGGTTGTTGGGACCCTAGGGGGCTCGAGGTTGGGTTGGGTTACTGACCCCACATGGCTCACCACACACGATGCCGGCGAAGCCGGCTAGCCTAGCGTGGCCCGCCCGGCCAGAGTCGGGTGCGGGCGAAGCCCGCAACGGACGCTGGGTTGTGGGGACCCTAGCGGGCTCGAGATTGGGCTGGGTTACTGACCCCACTGGCTCACCACATACGATTCCGGCGAAGCCGGCTAGCCTAGCGTGGCCCGCCCGGCCAGAGTCGGGTGCGGGCGAAGCCCGCAACAGACGCTGGGTTGTGGGGACCCTAGCGGGCTCGAGGTTGGGTTGGGTTACTGACCCCACATGGCTCACCACACACGATGCCGGCGAAGCCGGCTAGCCTAGCGTGGCCCGCCCGGCCAGAGTCGGGTGCGGGCGAAGCCCGCAACCGACGCTGGTCCAAAATAACAGTACAGGCGATGTTTGGGCGAAAAAAATCGACCTCAACTCCACTTTTGGAGTCACAATAGTACAACGCGGCCGGTTATTCTGCACCTCTTCTCGCACGTACTCACCGTCGCCTATTGTGGTCGACGGTAACACCGAACGCGTTTGCCAGCTTCGTGATCAGAACCTCAGTCAACCCTCAGGACAACATTTGTACTAAATTTTATTATCTAATTACGAAGTCATGGGGATTAATACGAGTACATACGTTTGCAAAGCCCCCCCCCCCCCTGTCAGTGCGGGAGAGTGGCCGAGGAATAATAGGCTGCAAGAAGATCAATAGAATAAGTTAATCATATATGTAAATTTTAATACTCAAACAGTTTTAAATTCAATGTCTAAACAACGAAGTAAAATTAGAAATAACCTGGGGTATACACGAACTCTAAATCACACTGTACTATAACAAACACAAGTGGAAAACAAGCAACAACTAAAACAAGTAATAACTAAAACAATGGTAACAACAACACTAAACATGTCTTGTTTCGCCTCTGCCTTCTTACAAAACATACTTATAATTAGTCACCCCGAGGCTCGTCAGGCCGCGTGTAGCGTAGTCGGAGGAGGCGCGACTGTCGCGTGCACCCGATACCAGTTTCCTGGTTCGGATTTCCCGCCCAGGCCAACCAAGCCTTCCATCCCTCTGGGGTCGGTGAATTGGTACCAGACTTGTCTGGGAAGGATAGAGCGCTGACTTGTTCATCGGCTGGCCACCGCAAGTCATTGTATGGCCAAATACGCATTCATGTCGCCTCCACGACATCCCGTAGAAGTAGAATGCGCTGGCGCATCCCAGAAGGGATTGAGTAACGCCGTCCTTTATCCTTTATGCTTTATCCACCCCGAGGCTCGTCAGTGAAGAAGGTGACTAATTAATTTAGTGGTTAGTACTGTATTTGGTGTTATATGCAAATGCTACGAATACTACGGAGTACAATACTACGGAGTGAGTCAAAAATGATGCATTTTATGAGAGATGCTAAAATTAGTAAAATTTACAAGAGAAACGTTCTCTATAGGAACCCGAAGACTGATCAGCACATCCCAGAGATGGACTGAAGCAACACATTTCGATCATGTTCGTAAATATGGTTAAAATGAGAATATGTTCTACATTTACCAAAACGCACTGCAATCCGTAAACAACTCGCCTAGATTCGAACCTGGACCTCTCCCCGCTATCCACGCCCCGACAGCAGTGAATGATTCATTTGACCTAATAAATCGTCAGGTTTCTAACATATAACTATAATTAAAGCTCTATAGCATCTGCATGTTAATTTCTGAGTATTTCAAGGCCATTCAAGGCGTCACTTTCGCCTTATCAGCCAGCACTGAAGTGCTACAGTTTTTTGTAATTTTTGACCTACCCAGATGCCCGCAGGACATTTGAAGACCACTACGGTGCTTCTTAGACACACCCTTATAACAAGCAATAGGTCATTTTGGAAATCTCCACGGGAAGTTCATTGATTTCTCTTGTCAGATTACGTACACACAATTCGGCGCACTTTGAGCGACGCGCGAAACTCAAACATTCGTTTTTTTTTATCATAAGGTCAGACTCCCCTGGTTCTCGAAGAAGAGTGCCACTGACTTATTAAGAGAATTGATAAAGAATACTCGAATATTCGATATTCGAAGCCTTCGAATATTCGAATAAACGAATATTCGAATATAGGCCAATTTCGAATATTCGAATAAACGAATAACTCGAATATTGGACTTTCTCGAATATTCGAATAATCGAATAATTCGAATATTGGACTTTTTTCGAATAGTCGAATATTCGAATATTCGAAATTCGAATTTATTCGAAATTCGACTATTCGAAATTCGAAAAGGACAAAGGTATAACTGGCACAGGCATCTCTTGGCCAGGGTCAAGCTTGAGGTTCGGGAATCGAAGGGGGGGGGTCGTACTCTCTCGGTTTTGGCAGAGGACTCTCTCCAAATTCAGGTTTTTAGATGATGTTTGCATCTATTAATAAGTTGTTTTTTCCAGGTGTGACTACGACAATGCGGAGATTTACAAGCACTTGCGTTTCCTGGAGTAAAAAAATAGGATTGAATATCAAAAAAATTTAATGCCGATTACTGTGCAGTGAAAAATAAAGATTTCCTGTCTGCAGATTTATAGCCAAAGAGAGATTTTCATTTTTTCAGATTTTCCCAGGACGTCATGGACACGGTAGTTTTCTGCCTGATGAGCGACATATACTTCCAGAATTGCACTCTATAGAATTTCAAGTGTTAATTGCTGATGACGACCTAAGTGCTTTCCCTACAAGATCTTTGAAGCGCTCTTCGAGTCGATGACGGAATGACAACCAAAGGACGGACTTGCTTGAAAAGTAATTTCTCTCCTACATGAAACAGCATCAGAAAATGAAATCGCACCCTATAAAATTTTAAGTCCGTTTGACACACAGTGATAAAACTATGTTTCTCTGAAACGATATTCTATATGATCAGATGTCTCGATTTACCGAAAAGATATCGACACACTAATCACATGGAAGATGTTACTTTTAGAACCTGCCTTTTAAAGCATAGAAAACACATCTACTAAAGCTCTATGAATTTTCCAGGAGCCCCAAAAAATCTCCGTGTTACGGCAATTTACATGCGGCTACTGCGTTCTCTGACATGATCAATCGCAATTGAAATATGGATGGACTCCTCGCTGGAAATTTTTTTCTGCCTTCTGAAGGACAGGACGACAGAGAGTGGAACTTATCATATAAAATTTTAAGTCATGCTTAACATACAATAAAAACTATGCTTCTCCGCTGCGATGAAGATATGACGAGGATGGATCGCATACAAAATTCTCATTTTTCATGAAAGTATTATTTTTTAGCCGAAGCAGATCACCCATACGGATAAAATTTATCCACAAGAACCTAGAAGTTTTGATCAATTCACTGTGAAAAAATTGTGATTTTCTTGATAGAACAGGTTGAATCGACCTCTGGGCGACTTTGCACCAACGTCATCGGAGCATAAAATTGAACGTTCACAAAAAGGTTCATAACTCGTAAGTTTTTCGTATTTTGAAAATTCTTCTAGCCTGTCAGGAAGAAGATAAAACGCTCTTTCTCACAGTGTAAAAATCGTTTTTCAGAAAAGGAGTCGTCAAGCGTGGCTGCTGGTTCGATTTTTGTGCGAAAAAAATTGAAGTGGCTTCACAAAAATATTCATAACTTGACCAATTCTTCGAAGTTTCAAAATCCCGCTAGCTTTTCAAAAACTAGAGAAAGAGCACTTTCTTGCTATATAAGATTTCGGTTCCATGTCGCAAAAATACGTACCGAAAATCGAACCACCCCCGCCCCGCATGAAGATCCCTTTCTTGGAAATCAGTTCTTATATGGTTAGAAAGCATATTTGCTCTATTTTTTGAAGAGCGAGCGCGATTTTTGAATTTCTAAAAAATAACCGAGTTATGAATATTTTTGTGAAATCACTCCGATGACGTCGGTGAAGGATTCAGTTCACAACTTGCAAAAATTGATCATATCTCGGCTATTTTTTCAAAAATCAAAAATCCCGCTCGCTCATCAAAAAATAGAGCAAATATGCTTTCTAACTATATAAGAACCGTTTTCCAAGAAAGGGGTCTTCATGCGGGGCGGGGGTGGTTCGATTTTCGGTACGTATTTTTGCGACATGGAACCGAAATTGAACCTCCCCTGCCGGGCATGAAGACCGAATTTTTGGACAGTAATTCTTATATAGCAAGAAAGTGCCCTTTCTCTAGTTTTTGAAAAGCTAGCGGGATTTTGAAACTTCGAAGAATTGTTCAAGTTATGAATATTTTTGTGAAGTCACTTCAATTTTTTTCGCACAAAAATCGAACCAGCAGCCACGCTTGACGACTCCTTTTCTGAAAAACGATTTTTACACTATGAGAAAGAGCGTTTTATCTTCTTCCTGGCAGGCTAGAAGAATTTTCAAAATACGAAAAACTTACAGAGTTATGAACCTTTTTGTAAACGTTTAGTTTCATGCTCCGATGACGTTGGTGCAAAGTCGACCTGAGGTCGATTCATCCTGTTCGATCCAGAAAATCATGATTTTTTTCACTGTACATTGATCATGACTTTGAAGTGTTTGTGGCAAAATTTTATTCGTATGGGTGGTCTGCTTCGGCTAAAAAAATATTTTTTCATGAAAAACGGGAATTTTGCTTACGATCCATCCTAATCATATCGTCATCGCAGTTCCGTCATCGCTGTGGAGAATCTTGTTTTTTGCTGTATCATGTACAGAGCTGGGGTTTTTTAGCTCCATTTTCGTTTTTTATGACGTTTTCTTAGGATGGGAGAACATTATTTCCGAGAGAAGTCCATCGTCCATTCTTCCGCTCCATAATCGATTCGAGGAACGCTTCAAAAAATTTATAACGAAAGCACTTAAGTCGTCAGAAAGTAATACTCAAATTTTTATATAACACAATTTCGGAGCACAATTTCAGATGCAAACGTCGCTACTTCAGGTAGAAGAATGTTCCGCGTTCATGGTGTCCTGAAAAAAAAAACTCCATAAATTGAACAGTGATGATTGGAAACTGCTACTAGAAGATCTTTATTTTGAAGTGTCGAAAATAGCGTTCAAAATTTTAAAGAATTTTATTGTGTTTTGAAAACATTATTGATCAGGGAACTCGTTTCATTGTCCTCTTCAGTGCCGAAGCCGCACCTGAAAAGAAGAATCTATTAAAGAGTTCAAACTGCACAAGAAACCTTGAAAAAATCAAGAAATACAAGAAATAGAACAGTGGAAGAGAGAGGGAGGGGGTCGTACAAATTCTGCTTCAGAGGGGGGGGGGGGTCGTAAATTTCCAGCAAAAATCGAACCCCACGCTTGACCCTGCTCTTGGCTTCAGTCACCCCTCCCCGTGACGGACACGTGACATTAGCCGATTATATACAGTAGGATGACTCGCTCCCATCGTTCAGACATATGCTTCAAACCCTTCCCTTGTCAGAGGAATTCATGTTGCTGGATGAAAGAACCCACGGGGCCTTGACTCGTGCTTCTCGGTGGAACATTGCATGGAATACAGGGATGGCACTGTTCTAAACAGAATGTACTCTCCAACATGGCTATAGTGTTGACTCACTGGAAACTTTATAGGGAGCGCGAAGGAAAGGCGCAGGCGGACCGCAGTGAGGAGATATTTTTCATCGCGTAGGGCTTGAACACTATGGAGATGGATGAAGGAGCGCAGCTGGTTGGGTTCGATTTCTATCATCGCTAGTAAGGGTTACTTGGGAGCATTTGCGAAGAGTCATTGATATTTGAGGATTATCGTAACCTGCATCGCAAGTTCAAAGTCGCGACCACTTTCCCATTCAGGGTCCAGTAAGCGGAAGCGTGATGTAGCGAAATGCAGAATTTGGATGGGAACAATATTTTGTCTCAGGAAAGTGATCGCAGAGAATGTGATCCTAGCCATAGAAAAACAGCAGTTAGGCTGCCTCCGCCCTGCCTACTGGCTGGGGCTTCGCCCTGGGCGGGATCGTTAGTAAATGGTAAGTGAATATTAGAAGCCTATTATTTTTGTAGAGCTTTTATTGCAGCTATCTTGCTCTGTTTCACGATCAGGAAAGTATCTTCTTTTACTTCGATTAAACAAAAGAAATTCCACAGATAGCCTTTTGATTCGGGTGGTAGAAAAATCTCTTTTTGCGAGCTTACAATAGCGGTCGTCGATTAAATCATTCTAGAAATTGTGAGCATGCTGCCGACATTGCGACAATGCATGCCTTTCATATTTACTCCGAGCAGGGAGCTCCGCGTATCATTTGAGCTTAAAATTCTGCCTGCTGCAGCGCATCGCAGCGCATTCTGCTTCAAGGTCCAATTAACGCTGGAACTGTTCCACTAACGAAAAGAAAGGTAAAAACTTATGAGGGAGAGGAAATAGAAACCGATAGTAACAGCTCTACGGCAATGTTTCCTAGCCGACGTACTCTGAGAAGGTCCTACGTTCTGCACAGCTACTATGTCTTGTGAGGCCTTTTAGGCTTCAATTTATTATAACTCTTTAATTTGAAAATGCAATTCAAATTGGCAGTGATAATGGTTAGCTATAGAAGTTTTGTTATGGTACATTGGTACATGTCGCGAAGGTGAGCAGCATTGGTAGGTGAGAGCACACCAGCCGATAATAACCAAACAGAGCATAGAGCGAATACATGCCAGCCGGTTACGGTGCAGACTGTACACGCCCTCTATGAATGGCATGTGCACTGACTGCGGTCTGATGTGTATAGGGCGTTTCCATCTCCCAATGCTGCCCGTCTTCGCGACATATATCCATCCTTGCTTCTTATGAGTATCCTGCCCGAGTCTATCTTGCCGTTAGAATTCAAATCTTTACAAATGTTTACACTTGTCGATTTATTGATCAATATCGATTGAAAGCAAACTCGGTCAGCTTTTGATTATCGTGAAGGCACAGGATGAACCGCGGCGTTTCTGACACTGTGACGCGCTGGCACACTCACGGATCAGCTCGATTATATACAGTATGATTAGGGCCTACCAGAAGCTGCTGCTACTCCTAGAGGAGCGTTGGAAGGGGAGTTTCTGCCTTGTTTTCGTCAAGGAACCCAGTCATAATATTGCTGTCGATTTTAGGTTGAAGTCCACATTGATGGGAATGCTTTCGTAAATTATTTATTCCATTCATAGCTATTTATGTGAATTGGAAACACTGGTTGAAGACGATCATTTTACACGTGAGGAAGAGCGAGTTATGTTCCTTTCAACACAAAATTAGCACCATGTGTGGGAAAACCCTTGGCTAAATAGCAGCGCATTTGAAGCGACGAGCACCGTATCTGCATAATCAATGAAGCATACCGAGTACTACTGTCTTAGGCAAAGTGTGTTTAAGTAATTGTTCACCTAGGGTTCTTCCAATGTGTCAACGCTCTACAGAAGTGAGTGTACATTGGCAAACGAACGGCGATTTCAGTGGCAACCAGCGAATTGTTTTTGCAGGTAAAACAATATTGTGGGCCGATTTCGATGCTGAAGCAGCTGGAGGCTTGCTGGGCATAGAACAGAACCATCGAAGGGCGGCGTAAAGACGGAATGCATCTCTAAATTCGACCTCCATGATCTCACTGAGTCTTATAACCATCTGCTAGAAGAACCGTCATCCAGATGCAAACGGCCATCAGTAGACCAATCGCCAAGAACACAAGCGAGAGCTTGATGGCGTGGATCTGAAAAACAATATCGTGGAGCTTGGGCAGTATGTATAACAAGTCAGTGTTACATTGTCGTTGTGTAGTAAAGATGAAGAACAGACCTCCCATATGTAGTGACCAAAAAGGCATTCATTATTTGATCCCCAAAAAGATGCCCTCGTAAAATTCACTAACATTTCCAGGAAGTGTAAAGCTTTAAGGTGAACGAATTTGGGTGCTGTTTTTCATTTTCTATGTACTACAACGCAGAAGATGAGAATTGCGGCTGGAATTCGAAACAAAGGAGAAATCCCACTTCACGTTCCTCTACCTTTCCATGCTTGTAAAACTGGAACTTCCTGATTCGGCTTGCGTGGAAGTTAAGAGCTTTATCTTCCGAAATAGCTCTGGCACTAGTTTGGCAGACGTATTTCGGAAGATAAAGACGGCTACGCGCCTTCAGCGGCATTCTGAGAAAACTCGGGTGGTTGAAACGAGGGAGGATAGAGTGTGCCTACAGAGTTATGCAATGCTGCTCAAATCACGAACCGATGCATAGTTGGCTTCATCGATGCGGACGACAGCCTCTATGAAGAAGAACAGCATGAACAGCCCAACCAACACCAGCGTCGGCGTCAGAACGAGCACTGTTTGCAGCTCGTGCTGTGGCCAGATGCGGAACTGCAACGCCGCAGTTACGAACGCCGTCGCTGAAAAGCGAGTATCTGAGTGACTACGGTTGATTTCATTCGGAAAAGAAACTTCTGCAAACGCTATGAAACCGTTAAAAGTAAGGAGACCATTACTGTTTGTAGTAATGCAGAGCCGAGCGTTTGTAACAACACGGACTATGTTCCTTTCTTTCTCTATTAAAAGACCACACCTTGACAGTTGACACAGGAGTTGCATTTGATGAAAGGTTTGTTCATTTTATGCATTCCAACTGTGCAGTTTTTCTCATGTGTACGTCAAATTTCAGAGTATATTCAGCACAGTGGGTAGCGCTACACACAATAGGTATGACATTCGCCAAATATCCAAGCATTATTGGTACGACCTTCATGGTTCATATTCTTGACGCCTAAGCGCTTAGAGATAATGACAGATAGAACAGGGTAAAGTTTAGCGTTGGTCAATTCCTTTGTGGGATGCGCAACGTATTCCATTTTTATGGGATAAGGCTGAGGCGATCTGAATGCGTATTGGGCCCATGAACTTGCAGCGGTGGCCATAGACTTACTCATGGTTAGACACTTAGCTCCTCCCGTGCTGTTGAGCGCATAGGGCGACGAACTCTTTCCACCGCTGCCTGTTTTGGGCCATAGACAAGTCAGTGTTTTACGCTTCTCATGGTCAGGCAGATCTATAACTAATTCATCGACTAGGGAGGAATTGAAGGCTTGATTCGCCTGGTAGGGACCAAAGTCAAGGACCTCGGTTCGAGCTATGCTTGGTAGCCGTCACCACCGGTTGCGCTATCACGCTTCCTATAAGGCAGATAGATCAGCTAGCTAAATTATGCAATTTATTGAATAAGAGGAATAAAAAGGTAGGAATGATTGAGCATAGAAAAATCGTTGTTCAGTCAGTAGCGACGGCAAATTCAGCTACATCTTGGTAAAGAACTGTAATAAAGCAAAGCGAAAGCAAAAAATATTAAAATACAAATTCTTCCTCCTCCAAAGTGGTTCGTTTCGCCACCTATCTCCAAACGAACTGCTTTTGTTATAGCACCTTACCGGTGGAAGAAAGGAAGCTGTTATAACGATTTTGTATATGTAAAAATACTAAGTTCAATTCAGCAAGCTTTAATGTTTTTAAACGTAAAACGATTAAAAACTTTATTTTTATATTTCGCGCTTAATTTGACATTTGACATTTTATAATTTAATTTATAAAACATATAGGTAATATATATTTATACGTAATTTAGCTAATTTATATTTAATTTAGGGTAAAGTTATGTTTCAAGACTTTGAAACTTACAGTACGTCGACCAGCTGACTCTGGTCTGCGTTCTAACAATAATATTCCACTGTAATACAGTGTTCGCTATCGGAAAGGATACCTCATATCATACTACACTGTAAGTCGTTTTGTTTCTACAAGAATGTTAACACGGTGGCTTCGCTCTATATCGCAGTCTCATCTCTTGGCCTTAATTTTTTATTTTTGGTCTAAATGATTTTATTGAATTTTGTGTTCAATTGGTATATAACGATTATTATTTGACTTCAATTTTATTATTTATTAGTTTACTAGACCACAAATATATTTTATTAAATTATTTTTTGACTCGTAATTAATACCTTACATTATTAAGTGTTGTTCCACATTACAACAAATTATACAAGCATGTTCCTACCAATAAAATAAAACTCCTAACCATATCGAAAATCGAAATTCTTCAAGCATAAACATACATATATGTGAACACTTTAGCTATGCAAGAAGAAACTTTAGTAAATTGTCAAATTTAGCTCAGCTCAGCTTTCTTGTTTTCATAAAATCTGTAACTTTGCTGCTGTTATCTAGCATGCCGTATTTACGCAACATTTGTCTTTTTTAAAATGCATCTGTTGATACTATTGACAATAAATTCTCTGTTAAATCTGGTACATATTTACAAGGATTTTATAAAAAACCTCTGATTTATCACAAAGATATTCAATTTTTGAGCAAGCATTACTATTCTAAGGTTTCTGTGAATATGACATTGCGTTTTGCTCTGATAGAAACTTCAGAAGCCATTTGTGGGGATCTATTAACTTTGAAATTAAAATAATCTGTTTCATTATAGAATTTGGTTTCTATTTGGTTATTTACAATTCTTGGCTTAGGTCCAGATAATTACATGTGTGTTCAGTGGCATGTGTTTTTTGAAGTTCACTGCTTGATATTTCCAAAACTAGCTCAAGAGCACACTCGTGTCATCCCATAGAGTTAGTTTCTTGCTGCGCAAACTCTGTATGCAGGAGTTCTTGGCAGAGGCGCCTTTCAGTCCAGGATGCCATTTACTTTTATTGAAAGGTGGGCTGGCACAAGGCTATAAGAACGCATCACAACAGCCATGATTAGCAATAGAAATAGCAATAAGCAAAGAAAATTCAGCGCTGTGACCCATTGCCTTTGTAGTTACCAAGCTTTTCGAATTAGCAAGCCTAACTGAGCGTTTTTCATGCGGGCCGAAAAGTGTTTCAAACATCAGAATCATGGTTCAGGTAAGGAGGTCTCGCTGCCGCATCAGCGGCTACCACGAGAGTACTGTAAATTATAAGAAAAGAGCAGACAGCAACCGGCTGCTCTCCTTGAAAGTTATCTAGAGAGGATATGAGCCGCCTAGCCGGAGTAGCGTCTAGTAGTAGCTCTGAGCCCCGGTCCGTGATCGACCTTCGACATGTGGGATTCCCTGTATCGAAGAGGGCGATTGATACACGCCTCAACCGCAGTCCATGGAGGAAAGATGCGTTGCAGTCCGCGCATTGTGTTTCAAGTAATGAGGCGTTTACTTCCTCTGACGGACTGCAATAGGACTGGAAGGCTCAGGGCACGAAAACGAACTAGAAAAGGTCTTAGGGCCTCTACAGAGTCTCGCGGCAGCACCCCGAGAACTCGTCTATATTACTCCGGTCGCAGTGGGACCCACGCTGCCACTGTGGTGGAAGCCGCGGCGCGGACGAGTTGTCGCGGAGCCGCCGCACGCAAAGGTCCCCGAGGGCTGCCGCAGTTCACGGCGGCTCTCACCCGCAGCGCCAGGAGCTGCGGGTGAGACCCGCCGGAGGGGGTGATAGAAGGGTGTCCATTATGGTCCATCTATTCTAAGCATTTTTAAAACGAATCTACATGCTAGGGATAAAGTGGGTTGGTGCATAACTTCTGTTCATAAAGGAGCTTGACAACCATCAGTATAATCCCGTTAGTGTCGACAAATGGAGGTGTATGGAATCCTGCACTCAAAACATAACGCAAAAAAACTTTAGCACGATATTAGGTGACCCTAATTGCACTGAAAATTTCCGTGGCCTTCCAGTCACAAGTTACTCTGAGGTTTAGGGAAAACCTTGCACAGAAATGCAACAACAAGGCAGACCGTTCTTTTTAGTATCCCACCATATGAGCTATAGCTGCATCGGACAGACTTCCCGGACTCAACAAGGCATCGGGGGGGGGGGGGGGTGGAATGCTGTCATCACAAAGGCTACCACATTATCTTCGAGCTGCTTGTCAAGCGAGGAAGTTTCAGTGAGGGTAGATCGACAAAAGTGAAAGCAAGCGCAAAATGGCACAGAACTGTTGAGTTATAAGAAGTGTTCTATTAGATTTTGGGGCTTAGATTCAAGAACTCCTAACTTAACTTAGAAAACGCTTCTTCACAAAAGAAAAAGCGTTTTCCCTACGACATCTTTCACATTCCCAGAGGTCGCAACTGCCGGAAAAAGTACGCAGTATTGCGTACAGTAACAATCGCAGAGCCGCACCACCCGCCGTTGTCATGGCGGGTCTGCGGCACGCGCAAGACTCTGCTGCCGGCCTTAGGCGCCTTTTATACTCGCGCCGCCGCGCGGCGCGGCGTTATGGTTGACATAGCTATCGATTTTTCGCGCCGCCCGGAGGCGCCGCATCGCTTTCATAATCCGCCGCCTCAAAACACCACACTTGACGGAATTTTGGGTTACGGTATTCGGCGAATCGCGCCGCTGGAGGGAAAGACGCGGCGCGGCGCGATCAGCTGCGGCAGACTCGATGTGGAGAGGGAGGATCACCACCGAGATGAATCATTTTGCTATGTACTCCTTGTTTTGGCTCCTCAACTAACAAAACAAAGAAGGTGTAGCAAAATGGTGGCACTATTGCACTTTCAGGACTCCAGAGGTCGATGAGAGGTCGAAAAGGTTTTTTGACCAAACTTCTCCAGGGGGAGGGGGTTATTTAGGGTGCTGGCCACGAATCTGACATCCGTTTTCGGTGACCATTACCTTAGTCACCCGTACCTTTCGTAACTCAGGAAGGGGATGGAGACCTGTAGCCATTCGCGAAGTTTTACCTACTACGCTAAAGATATATTCAGTGAACAATGACCACGGTATGGCAATACGAGAGAGATTTCTGAGCGATTCTCGACAATGAGTACCTTCCAGCAATTTTACTTTTGAACCCGCACATGTTGCAAAATAAAGAATCGTTTAGTGCCATTTGCATTGTGGGGGACTCGAATCAATACCACACTCACCAATTTCAACCGTAGGTTGAGCAGACGACTTCAACCCCAGCTTTAAGAGGAGTCGTCGTTCCCCACAGGATTTCCACAACTAACATTAGCCAGATGCATTGCATTCCGCTGATCGGCCAGACTAATTCTTTCTGTTTTAGTTCTTCAATGACTCATGGACCATCTCTTCCGTCGTCCTTCATGGCGCACGGAACGTAATACGTAGAAGTTGGTCGCCGCGCGTCGCTGACGCTCCCCTTTCTAACTACAATCGCGCAGCGGCGCGTCAAATTCGGGCGCGGCGCGACTGGCCGCGCCGCGTTCCGAATTGACGCGCCGCTGCGCGGCGGGAGTATAAAAGGTGCCTTATACGATTGCTGCTGGTGTGACATGCTAGCAGAGGTGTAGTTCTCAGTATCAGGTTGTGCTTCCCGGTCAAAAGAAACAGAAGCTCTATAATCGTGACGGGTACAGACACTACTGGAAAGATTTGCGAAAGATGAACGAGTGTTTTCACAACTTCGGCGGTGGAAGTCTCATGGAGTGAGCAGCGCTATATACGACACTTGGAGGGCGTCACCGTGGCATACTGTGGACCGCACGCGTGGTGCCTAGCTACATGAGGCAACTGTTAATGCCATGTTATTTTTTCTCTACAATCACACATCCACCTTAGTTTTTTCCCACATTTTGGCAAAGGAAGGAGCTCCAGGATGTCGGCAATTTTAACACGGGTGTTTTGGTCGGGTCACGCCCCGGAGTCCCTTCTCCTGCCGAAATCGTTGCTGTCCTTCGTCGACGCGGGCAGATAGCACAGAACACAGCAGTATTACCGTTTGTTTGTTTTCTTCATTAACAATATGTCTCTTTACTCGTTATCCGTGTTACTGAATGTGTTTTGTAAGGTGACATCCCTCCCAGGTATCACAGCGCCGAGTGGGCTTCTTTTTCCGGTTACGAACGTATTGCTTTGCTCATCTCAGATAAGATAAGCAGCGAAGACGATAAGAAAGTGTTGGAAGATCATCTGCTGACATACTTCGAATATTCCCTAGGCACGGGTTTGTTCTTCAACTAGATAACGACGCGTTGATAGGCGTATCACGGTCAACTACAGAACGGTGCAGGACTAGTGAAGAGATTGTGAAGCATCCTATCACACAATGTGTTCAAGAATAGAGTCGCGCACTCTTCGGTTTCTGATCTTAAAGATCCATCCATGGGTTATTGCAGAGCAAGTTGTTATGTGAGACTTGCTTTAGAGTCGAAACGTGGTACTATTAGAGGCAGAATTGCAGAAGCTGGAGGTCTTCCAAATGAGGTGCCTCAGATAGGTACTAAGAGTCTCACTTCTTGATCGGATTACAGCCGAAACTTCTGAAAACCCAATCAGCTCACTGTTAAATCCAAAATCCGAAGACGCCCGCCCGCGTAATCCGCATGTCAGCTCTGCGTATACCCAACAAATTACGGAGAACCAGACCGAGCGTATGGAAAGTCCAGCGAGCAGATACGAAGAAGACGTGGATAAACCAAGTATTGGACGACTTGAGTAAACGAGGCTTCCGTTTACAGAGCTCGAAAGAAATGGCTCTGGGTCGTTTTGGCATGGCGCAACATTGTTGGCTGCCCTGGCCACTCCGTGGAACCCATGGAACGTATGTAGTGGCTCCGAGGCCAAACTCAAACCTGACGCCCGCTAGCTGTTATTGGGAACCTTATCAAGCACCAAGTAGTAGTTTATAGAATTTGTAATGCTGCTACAACAAAGGCGATGCAGCAAAGCTCTGAACTTGGTTCGTTGCGCCTACTTGTTACTAACCACGCCTCTTATGTGTGGCTTTGTGGTCTTCACCGCCCCGCTCTTCGACAAGTGTTCGAGGCATGCTGCACCGGTAAGATATCATGCTTATAACCGCTACATAGAGGTGTTAAAAAAAACGACGACGGTGACACTACCGGGCCTTGGCAGCGTGTTTTAGGCCACTTTTTCAAAAACCATGGTGTGGCTTTATAGTTTTGCACCGAAGTGTAATCCAAATGCTGCGCCATCTGTTGTACCGACCTATAACCCTCTGCTTAAGATAACATAGCTGAGAATCTACCTTCGTGCACACCTGCGGCGTGGTCCACATGAAATCTGACGGAGTTTAGGAAACCCAAATCCCTCGAGCAAATCTTGGAGTGATTCATTGGCCCGAAGAAAACGCCCAGGACATTGGCTGAACCATTCAACGTGGTTGGCACTAGCCCCGCTGACAACACACCGGCTGGTGTGAGACGAAGCGTTTAGGTTTTTTGGAGAATGATGATCACTGGCCAAATTCGTCCGTTTCCAGTCCTTTGATTTCATCATCTGCTCTTGGAGCGAGATCTTGCTCTGTTGCACAAAGTGAATGAGTGCGAGTGAATTCCGATGAAAATAACCTGTGAAAGCAGGGTACGCCGGATTTGATCGCGCGCATCTTTACGCCTTTTCGGAAAACGTTGAATGCCAGTAGTGATGCTGAGGGTGCTTTGAATGTGATGTGTGAGATTTCAGGGAGATTCTTTTGTCTATTGACTAAAAGTGAATAATTCTTATTTGCTTGATTCCTGCAGAACCATGGCTAGTTTTCAGGGCCACATTTCATGTGGGCTGTATTGGGGAAGCTACGCTATGCAATGTAGTTGCTTTTGCGCATGTAGATTGAGTAATCAGGGGCCAGATTCATCAATGCTTGCACCTGCGGGTGTGCGTGGTATACCCACAATGAGGCATTCATGATAAACCTTACCCGCCACATCATGGGTATATCAGTGGGTAGAGAATACTCAACGGCCGTCGTGGGTATATCCGCATACCCGCGAGGATTCCGCGCCCATTGACAAAATGGCGCTCCAGTGGGATCAGCTGTTCCCACGAGAGGCTTAGCTGTGCCTTAGGTCGGCAGCAGAGTCTCGCGGGTGCCGCGGACCCGCCACGACAACGGTGGGTGGTGCGGCGCCGCGAGGGTTACTGCACGCAATGCTGCTCACTTTTGCCGGCAGTTGCGACCTCTAAGAATATCAGAAATGTAGTAAGCAAAACGCCTTTTGTTATTTGAAGAAGCGCTTGCTAAACGAAGTTAGGAGTTCTTGAATGTAAGCCCCAAAATCTGATAAAACACTTCTTATAACCCAGCAGTTCTGTACCATTTTGCGCTTGCTCTCCCTTTTATCGTCCTACCTCCACTAAAAGTTCATTGGTTGACAAGCAGCTCGAAGATAATGTGGTAGCCCTTGTGATGACAGCATTCATTCCGATGCCTTGTTGAGTCCAGGAGATCTGTCCGATACAGTTATAGCTCATACTAAAAAGAAGTGTCTGCTTTGTTGTTGCATTTCTGTGCAAGGGTTTCCCCTAAGCCTCACACGGCTAACTTATGGCTGGAAGGCCACGAAGATTTTCAGTTCGATCAAGGTTACCTAACATCGTGCTAAAGTTTTTTTTTGCTTTATGTTTTGAGTGCAGGATACCATACACCTCCATTTGTCGGCACCAATGGTGTTCTCAAATCCTTTATGGACAGAAATTATGCACCAACCTATTATATTCCTAGCACATAGATTCGTAAAAAAATGTTTTCAAATAGATGAACCATAATAGACACCCATCCATCCCCCTGCGGGTCTCACCCGCAGCTCCTGGCACTGCGGGTGAGAGCCGCCGTGACGAGTTCTCCGGATGCTGCCGAGAGACTCTGTAGAGGCCCTTAACCTTGATTCTTCTCATGAGTACGCATCGTAGCCTCTGCCCTTTGCAAGTAGTCGGCACCATTCCCTTACAGTATCCCTACCTATACCCACTGCTTGATAAATCCGACCCCAGCTTGTGATTCTTATTTATATATTACACTGAAACGACCGCTTGCCTAGAGGTTTCGCTTCTATGATGAAAAGATAGCAGAGCGCGTTACCAGTGTTAATTGAACTAACTGGCTAGGGCAAAGGCAACCACTCCAGTGAGGCGATGAATCCAGTTGAAGTATGGGCGACGACGATCACTTGGAGAACACCTGTAAGCCACAGAATTGTTGTCAAACCTTGCTCTACTGACTCTCTTTTCAAGACCAATTCAGTAGCAAATTAGATAAGTATGTGGGCAGATTTCTCCAAGGAATTGTTAAGGGCAACAGGAATTGTTAAGGGCAGCCACTGCTCTCTTCACGCGGGTTCGAACGTCTCCAGAACAGGCCGCAAGCAACGCGACCAAATATTTCTTCGACATTCCAGATCGGGGAAGTATGAGTGAACTAGGGAAATGCGTACCAAGCGAAATTTGAGATCCACAACAGCTAGACGTTTATTGAAATGTGCAATGTTTCCCCATTCCCATGCCAGCATAAAAAACGTAAACACGATCCTCAGAATATGGGATGTAAAGATTGCTTTAGAGGTTTCAGTCTCCCTGGGAAACAAAATTCATTTATTCCGCCGCCCTATTCTTAAGTTAAAAGTGAAGGGGAAACCGAATTAGGTGCCTCCGCGCCATTCATCTGCGACTCCTTGTGGGCTCTAACGTTGATAATGATTATCTACAAACGAGGGGAATTGCCCCGTTCACGACTTTGCGCTTACCTCATAAGAGTGATGAACGGTTGTAGCCACGCCAATATCAATGCCAGTAATCCGGTCATTGTGTGGACCTTTGTGTTATACTTGCTAGTAGAACCTGGAATCTTACTTCGTTAGAAAGTGCTACTCGAAGACAAGGAGCAGGCGTTTACCTGGGCCGGTCCATGTCCAACTCTTAGAAATCATGATGCAGATGAAGGAGGCGATCATTAGAACAATCGCTAATATGTTGCAAGTTCGGTGCACCTTAAATAGAAATAAGAAATGTAGCTGGATGGAGGATACGGCCATTCGATTCATTTCAGTCGTTGAAAGTGGTGTGACGGCATTTTAGATCTCAACTAAATCAGTGCCTAAATTTTAGCTACTAAACATCCTCAAATATTGTTGTTGTCCGGAAATAAATGAGCGTTCTGCAATTGCTTTTATTGAAGTGCATTTTTTCCAATAAAATATGTTTTATATCTTGTGGTGCTGTACACCATTGGAAAGCTGAGTTCATGCCCTCTTCAACCTGCCTTCAATTTTTTTAGAACAAAAATTTTCTCCAATCTTAAGTTTTGCCGTTTCAGATGTCTGAACGCAATTTCCGCCAAATTTTCCCCTACGAGTTCAAACTTGGTCGCAGCGCAGCGATTGAATAAATTCCCTCCATGTATAGTGAGTATAAAATATGATTAGATAAAAAATGCAAAGAATAAGAAAAGTAAGTATATGTACTTTGAGTTTAAATGCCTAAAGCTAAATTTGATAACAGTGGCTCATCTAAAGTGCCAGCTGAATGAATAATGCGAGCACTCACATGAAACCATACTGCTAGTCCACCCGGTTTGTTGCCGGACCAAGATTCTCTAAGGAAACGAGCGAAAAGAATGCCAGTTGGGACAAACAGCAACCACGAAAGGACCATGAGTATAGCTGAAACGTAGTATATTAAAAATTATTCTGCACATTGCGCTCTTTTTTCCCGTATATTGACTGTGCTTATTGCTTATTCTTTAATGCAGTTCAAGTAATACTTGGAAATGTTGTCTTCAAGTTGCAACACGGATTCTACTTTTGCGAAACTTCATAAGGACACTTCGAGTGTTAGCTTTGAGTGTTCAGAAAATGAGTGAGAATATGGTCATTCGTCGTGCAAGCCGCCTTCTGTGCTCGCAAGATGTGTGCGATAAGGCGTGATAGGTCAGAGTACTGCATGCAGACAAATAACTCAAAATAGTGCGGCTTTCAGATGTCTGAGTTATCGCATACATGGTAAGCTTGGTGTTACTTTTGAAGGAGGAAATTGCAACGTTATAGGGGTGGAGGATGTATTTAAATCGTGGGTGATTCAATGTACTGTGGATGTGTCTTAAAAGGCTTTATTGGAACATTTGAAAAGTCGAACTTATTAAATGAATTTGATCTAGGACGTTTGACGTAATAGGATTATGCTGCCGCTGCGCATGATCTTCAAATGTTTCACGTACGGTCTAGAAGTTTGGCGTTGAGATAAAGGAATGTAAGGAGAATGACGGCCGGCGCTGTACAATCCCTCTCGGAATGCACCGCACGTTCCACTTCAAGGGCATATCAAGGAAGCATTTAGAATGTGGATATTTCCGACAATGAACTGCCGTGGTCAGGCGTTGAAAAAGTAAGGGGCTCAAGCCTGCCACCATTTAGCGATCTTGGGGGAGAAAGGCTCAGTTTCCCTGAGTTTCCATAAGCGTGACCTGGACCTTAAATCGATTCTAAGCGCAAGCGAGGACCGACGCCTTATCCCGCTGCGCTAGGCGCGCTCTGCACTACTCATCTGAAATTAGGTGCATAGCGTGATACCGTATTCTGATCATACGCGACAGTCATTACAGGGATTTTTCTGGGTCTCGAAGTGAACTGAATCGAAGGAGCATAGAAAAGGACGCTCAAGTTTCAAATACGGACAAAGCATCAGTTGGACAAGGTTACAATTGAAGACGTAGCAGTCTCACCATGAGCTTTGTTCAGGCGCCTTCGTGTGGCCATGTCAAGACCCTTGTCCGACGTAGTGGCATTGTTTGCATCCAAAACCAGTGAGGGGGAAGTTTGAACCTCTCTGACCAGGCGCGTGCCTGAAAAGGTGGTAGTATTGCTGCCCTATTCTCGACGAGTGTCGATTACAGCGATTTCGAGGAGAATTCACTCACCACCACTAATGGTTCCAGAAGACAGTGTGAGGGTGTACTTGGTCGACGGGATGTATGTTAGGAACTGCAAGAGGAACTTTCGCGCATTAGTGCCAGTCTCTGAGCAGCAATTCCTCGCCATGTTTCAGTAAGCGGCTGTACAAAAGCACCTTTTTCCTAATTGTACGAGTAAAGCAACTTTTCGATATGAAAGAAGGCGTGCAATCTGAGCGCTGCGGTAAACATTAACTCTCTAAACAGTAAAAAACCTGTAACCAAGGGAGAAGGGAAGCGTTTTCAAAAAGCGCTCAGAAGAAACATGTCACACCTCGGAGCTCAGATTCGCTTACTTTGGAAGTCATTTAAATGTGGGTGGAAAAATTTAAAGGTGTGAAATGGGCTTACACTGGCGTTGTTCTGTCCCGTGACAAGAAGTCTCGCACGGCAATATAACGTGCCATTAGCCAGTGATGTTGACACGTTACTGAAGTAACTCTCTCGAAACGCCTAAAAACCGATCTTGTGTTTCAAGATGATTTCGTCCATGACAAGCACAGGCTCCACCACATTTCGTTCCACCTCGCATACCTGATACTCACGCAAGTGCTCTGAGTGGGTAGGCATCTCTTATTTATTTATTTACTTATTTATTTATCCAAAGCGTGAGCATGATACTTACGCGTAAAATAAACGTGAAAAAGGAACAAGTTCTACTAAAAAAAGTCACAAAACAGCAAAGAAACGTAGATTAGAGACATTTGTACATAACTCTGAAAGCGGCTAACAGAATTTAGTCAACAGCAATTTCTTGAAAGCATGTTTCTTAGACATTGTTTCAGTTTCTTATATGGTTATTTGTCACTGAACATGTGTTCCGTCCAGGTTCTTTCGGCACAATTGGGCTAAATATCTAAGGATCTTCAACTGGAGCTAACCTGCTCGTTCGGACTTCGTGGTTGTCCTGGTATGTCGTCAATATTTGGAATGTGGAGAGTCGGTAGACGTCCTTTCATAACTGAACATTCGATTGAGGGCTGAAAACATTGCAGTAGAACACAGTCAAACTGTTCGTCGTTCCAAGAGCAATGTCAAGTCTGAGCACTCACGCTGGTGTTGGAATACGTTACATGCTCTAGGACTAGTCTGTTAGCCTGAACAAGAACTTTCCGAATCCTTAGGTGTTTGCAGAAGAGGAGCTCAGACTATGATTTCGCTGGCGTGGGCTTCTGGAGTCGAGAGAGATGCTATGTAGTTTCAAAGATGGCCGTAGAAAGTGCCGTCAGAATCCTGCGCCTAATTGCCGATAGAATCCCGCGTCCAATTCGTTCAGATCAGGAATGGACGATTTCCCATAGTGCGGTCGAGCATCGTCGCAAAAACTACCGCTTTCTCATGTGTTATCGAATGTTGTTAAGCCTACAGCTGCTGGGAGATGGCCACTGTTCTACCGTATCTTAAGGTTTCATGATTGTCTGACATATTCCGCTATGTTCCGACGGATAATCAAAAGGAAACAACGGCCACAATCTTTTTCAGATTCCTTATCTTTCCGTATCCATTCCGCTTCCATAAACGAGAAATCATGGAGGCAATTTGAACGAGTGAATGAAATCTGAAGTGATTGACGCTTTGCGAATGGCGTTTGATTCCATGTCACCAACTCTAGGTAAATTGAAGGCTTTCTTGGCCTAAGCGGGACGCGAACGAAAAACTTCAATGCAACGTACGCAACAGAAGGCGCCTCCCTGCATTGCACTACCACGCGTACTTTTTGAGAATGCAGTTGAAGAATGGCTCCTTGCTGGTGAGATAAATGTGACTGATATGCTTTTCATGCAGAACAATTCCTTTGCTTGCACAGGAAATCATTGACTACAATTTGTGGTTTTTTCACCTGCCGCATCTGCTCTTAGCTGTTCTCCTGAAGGTCATAGTTCTACTTTACCTTCGCAGTTCGCCGTGATTATTCTTCATACTGGTGCTACTCGCATTGTATACAGGCCATATGCCATTTATATCCGGTTGAGGTAACTCTTCACAGTGCATTTTTGGATTGTCCTCCTAAAGATTGGGTGCCTACACTGATTTCGCAAAGGAAAACCGTAGGCCGTAAAAAGTTCTAATATTTGCGGAATTCTTAAACGAGTGCGCGTGGACAGGTCTGGTGCGGATCGTGATCCATGGATTTGAAAACTCCACATTATTAATATTTGCGGATGAAGGAATATAGCAAACAGTTTTTTTAACAGCAGACGATTTTTTCTCTGACAGGAATGCCACTGGTTTCTTGTACATCTTGACTGGTTATATGCTGATCGCCGCACTGCTGTTATCAGGGGTTTGATGACCATTTCCAGTATTTGTTGAATATCAACACTGGGCTTCGTTGTGACAAATCCTAAAAATATACGCTGCATAACGACAACGAATTCTCGTCGTAGAACAGATTTTGGATCTGTCCTAGCCGTCGGAGTGGCGTTCTTCCCCCGCCCTTCAAACAGAGGCACTGCAAATGTCTGTGTCTCGACTAGCTCGACAGCCACTTGACTCTCGAGCAAGGAGGGGGTTGGGGTGGGCGGGCCAGAGGGACGAGGGGTAGAACGCTCGTCCCTCTTTAAAAATCATCAACAAATTGACTTGGGATTCGCGAAGCGGGTTCTAGAGGAAAGCAGGGCCCAATCTGACGAAATTCACGAAAAAACAAAAAATACAACAAAACCCAAAAAAATCACCGCGGTTATAAAGCTATGTGCGCTCCGTACCGCGACGGATTCTGGATAACATATCAGGTAACTGTCAGCTGTGCATGAATACGCCTTGCCCGCCGGGACATCTTAACAACCGCGGTGACTTTTGTTTATTTTTTGTTTTTTGTTTGTTTGCTTGTTTTTGGATACTATTTTGTCCTGTTGAAGCGGCAACCCCAACTCAATTTATTGCATAATTTTTAGTCATGTGTCATGCCCCCACCCCCCTCCCCCCTCGACCAGGGTAGATCCCAGATTTCCACTGTCGCTGGTCATGAAAACCTACTCATGGAGACGCACACTATTCTGTACGTAGCGCATGAAGAACCCGTTCATCAGTTAACACATATTACGTTCGATGCCAAGTCTTGAGAACGCGAGCCTTAGCGGCCGCACCTTCATATCAAATTTGGTTCCAGCTCTTTTTCTAGGGATCGTTTCAAAGTTGCACCTGTAATGACTCACCGTTTTCCCATTTCCCGCGAATGTGACGGCGACGTATTCATTCGAGCTGTTTGCGTTCGACATCAGCTCCACGTCAATGTGGGAAGGAGAGACGACGTTGTAGGAGAGAGCTAGACCGTCCGACGGGATAAAACAGCTCTTGCTTCTACCACACGACGTCGAGTCGAAGGCTGTTGTTGTGACGTTCTGGAATTGACAACGTCGATTCGGAGATGCTTCAATGACACGCCGTTTGACACCTGACATACACAAGAGGAAGCTAAACTAAAGAAATACCCCACGTTCAGCCTCTGATAAATATCGTTTAGATTTTTGCTTTTTATGCACCTTATGCCATACGTTTTTACCTACGGGCAGAAGCCTTACTCAGCTGACGTTTCGGCATCAGCGCTCTCCCTCTTCATGTCCATGAGGTGTCCAAATGAATTGTAAAGGCTCTAGTTTACCCAGACACGTCGGTTACTAATTCACCAACCCTGGTGGGATGAAAGGGTTGGCTGGAGGTGCGAAGAATCGATCCAAGAGCTTGGAATCGGGTGTACGCCAGGGGTGCACATTTAACGGTTAACGAGTTGCCAAATTTAACGAATTAACGGCATTGTTGTTGAAATCTGGCTTAGCGACTTGACAGAAATTTTCAGAAATTTAACAGAATTTTTAACGGACTTTTTTCTCGGTGAGTTTATCACTTTCACCATTAGTCCTCACTGTTGATGCAGGCCTCATCCCCCCGAATGGGACAGATCCTGAAAAACTATTGAAATCAGCAAGAATATTTTCACATTTTTATGCTATTCTCATGACTTTTATAGTGCGTCTGAATTTTTGGAAATAATGCATTTTGGAACTAGAAATTTCTTCGCCAAGCCACCAAGCACGACAACGCATCTACAATGATAGTGGTTTAACCTCTTCGCAAGATATGCCTATCCTCAGTTGGCGTTGCTTATCCCAGAATATGCTGTTTGTGGCGACGAAAACTGTTGCGCCAGGCGGGACTCGAACCCGCACCTTCTGCTTTCCGGGCAGCGATGCTGCGCCTGACACCACCAGCGCTGTTTGACCGAACGTAACATTTGCAATACCGTCGAAGCGCGCACTCATCGCGATATCGGAATGAACCGGCGGCTGATATCAGTATGGAGCCGGTAAAGCCGCACGCCTTACTAGTAACAATGTAACGGGTGACTGCTGATGCGCTTCGAGGATATCGCGTATGTTACGTGCGGTCAAACAGCGCCGCCGGTCCAACAGAACAAATGTGTTAAAACATTATCCTAGAATTATTTTTTCAGGAACAATCAAGAGGGAGAGAATGTTTTCGCCCGCTAAACGTTTTTTAAACGATTTTATAAAAACGCTAATAACATATTTTAATGTATTTTTAGGAATGACGCTAATAACGAAAATTTGGAAAGCTACTTTTTCTGAAAATTAACACGTTGATGAGGTGTCACACCCTTTCGGCAGTGTGGGACCGTGTGACACGACGTCGTGTCACAGTCTCGACATTGCAAAAATGGATTGGTCCCGCGCAAAAAGCACGCGAAAATTGTGCATTCGACAAGTGTTAAAATTCTACTGATAGACTTTCTGTTGTGCGTTTGTTAGCTCTTTCAGTGCTTAGTGCGATGGTGCCCGAGAATGTTCGTAGAACACAAAACGGTTTCACAAAGAACTAGGAAAGGGGACTCCGGGTTCTGCCTGATCGCGCATTTTAAGATGCCTTGCCGGTGTGATGGAGCACCAGCCC
Source organism: Heligmosomoides polygyrus polygyrus (assembly GCA_947396885.1). NCBI lineage: Eukaryota > Metazoa > Nematoda > Chromadorea > Rhabditida > Heligmosomidae > Heligmosomoides > Heligmosomoides polygyrus. The sequence goes on along the minus strand of OX377202.1, from coordinate 68,611,225 downwards.
ACTAAGTACCGTTACCTTGAATGATAATTTCGTACCTGTTCTTGTTCCACACCCTATAGATAATTTATTGCTGAAGTCTTGTTTATGTTGTTGTGCACACTTGGTTGATATTGAATTGTGTATTTTACCTTGCAGTGTTACACTCCATTCATTGAACTTTAGCTGTTGACCTGTTGAAGTTGGAACGTGTAACGCTTACCTTGACATTTTTCACTTGAAATAATAGTTTGCAGCTAATTGCATTTTTAACGAAATTTAACGATTTACCGAAAATGTAACGAAAAATTTCCGTTAAAAAATGTCGTTAAAAAACGCACAGAACCTCGTGTGCACCCCAGTGTACGCTAATTCCAAATCGTCAGCCGTATGAAGTAGTTAGTTTTTTTGTCTCATTTTAGTGGGTCAAAATCATTTCCCTAGATGCGGCTAAGCTCTGCATGCAGTATGGCCGAGAAAGAGGCATGGCGGCATTTATCGCGGATAAAAAACAAAGGTTAAAGGGCAACGTTGGTTAATCCCTATTGGGATAAGCCACGCATTGTACTTCTACGAGATGTCGGGGAGGCTATCTGCGCATTTGGCTTATACAATAACTCATGGTGGCAAGCCGATACGCAATGCAGTGCATTACCTTACCCAGGCGAGTCTGCCACCAATTCGCCGACTCTGAAGGGATGGAAGACTTAGTTGCCTTGAGTGGGGAATCCGAGTAGAAAACTGGAAAACTGGAATCGACTCTGGCTATATCCGGTACCTCCTGCGATCGTGCTACCAAGCGGCCTCATTACGGATATCTTGACATAATTTATGGTGCTCTAGTCATATCACATGCATTTTAATAGAACTAAAAATGCTGTGAGGTAAGGCTACAAATAACTTACCGAAACACGGTAGAGAATGGAGATCACTAATGGCACAAGACCGCTGGAATGCATAGAATCTAAAGAAAGGCTTTTTAATTTTGGCCACACTGTAATTGAATTCCACTCATGGTGAAGAATGTGGAGCTCAACATCAAGAGGGCAGAAAACAAGTCTGTCGAACGAAATGGACGTAAGCGAGAGTTTATAAGGGAAGGAGATGAGTTGGTCGCGATTATTTCGCTGAAATGGAACAAGGGAACATTAAACGGAGTCTAGAGCCCTGTCAACACGCCTCTTGTAATGGCAGAGGAACGACTTCAGGTCTGGTACGAAGTTCCTGATAGCAGCTCGATACAGCCTCAACACAGAATTCCGCTCTCGGCTTTAGAAGAAGTGAGAAGCATATCACGGAAAAACAAAGCGCAAGCACATCATTATGTTCATGATTCTTTGGGCGGAGAAGAAACGAGGAGGGCACCTGATCGCAGAAGGGTCGACTTGTACTCGCTTCTGAAATCGGTTACAGACCTCGATTTATAGCTATTTACAGAAGAATCGAAGAGAAGGGTAGGTTTCAAATCAGATAAAGTTGGAAGTGCATCGATCATCAGAAACAACAGTGTGGTAATGAGTGCATACTGTTTGGAATGAGCGGTGACATTTGCCGAACTAGTTCGTATTGTCGGTCTTTGACATTAATAGTTCACGCTTCCGCCAGTTTCCGGAAAAGCAATGAATCACGGGAAAGGGAATAGAGACTAGTGAGCGGGACAAGTATGGCCTTCGATGAGTAGTTCCGTCAGTTACTTCCTGCTTTGTGCTTGGGGTTTGAGTTTGCGGCAATATCTTTAAAATTATGCCATCTGTGTCCCAAATGTCTCCCCTAATCCTCCTGTTTTTAAATGCCCCTGTCACTCTTATTATTGTAAGGGGTCTTCTAAGCAGACAATCCAATGCTACGTCGCTGAGCGGCCAGCTAGTTTGTTGTTCTTTATCCGACCCAGAAATCGCCAAATAACAAACAACAAAGCGGATATGCCTAAACCTCCGAAAACCGGACGACGAGTGACGGCTGATCCACTCATCACTGTTACTCACCCAGCGTCGCTGGCCTCCTTCGCTGGCTGGGTAGCCCACATCAGGCTTATCGGCATCGGGAATAGAGCGCCCCGCAAGCCCAATTCTAGCCAATGATGCTTCACCATCCACCGCCGGTTGGCCTATCAAGTGCACTGTTAGGGGTCCTACCGATACACATTGCTCAGTTGTCGCCCAGCCTGGTTTGGTGTGGATGGTAAGGTTTGTGCCCGCGCATTCGTCGAACAGCCACAGCTGCTCAACAAACTCATTTGCATTGGTGTGGACGTGGACGAGGAGGCGGTTAAGGAGCGGTTCAGTGCCACTGCACTCAAGACGAACGTGCTCGAGGACAGCCCCTTACAAGCAGACCGGAAGATCCTCACAGAATTTCGAATGGCATCAATTTAAGCGAGCTAATCAGCGTCCAGGTAGTGAAGCTTATCAACGAATGTCGCAAACGAAAAGTTTCCTGCTCAAGGACTGCTATTTATAGACAGGTAGGACTAAATGGTGTCGCAATCCTAGAAACAGAGCTGGGCTCAACTAAAGCATGTGCGCCCACTCAGCATGAAAAGGGCTACGGTCATTAACGCTTAACTAACCTACTTACTACTTTGTCTAACTTTATCTAACTTTAACATTGACATGAAAGCCGTCACAAAGAGGCAGTGCCACGAAAACTTGTAGGAGATATTGCTTCCTTCAATGTGTACCCTTCTTGAGCGCTGCCTACCAGGCGAAGGCACCCCGCAGCGCTTACGGTCCGGAACGAGGTTGAGCGAAGCAAAATTCTCCTCTTTGTACCTACCATTCATATCGGAACACGTAAACCGATGTTTTCGAAGATCAGATCTCACGGATTGGGCAAGGGCATTAATTAGGAGTCCATGCCAAAGGGAGAGTTACTCCGCAGTCGACTGTATGACCGTACCGGTTCTACCCCTTCATGACTGGTGTGTGCTTTTCAAAAGCAAGGTGACTGAGTCACCTCGAGGAAGTGTAATTTATTCCGGGAAACGGGAAGGCCCTTATGCATCGGGGTTAAGTGGCACCTAAACGGACTTAGGCGGTCGCAAAGATCGGCTCCAATGGGCAAGCACAGGATCTGCTGGATCATGCCCTAAGAGGTCCTCAGAGAGGTGTCTCTTAGGTCTTAACCTCACTGAGCAACATCATCCTCGATGTGAAGGTGACTGGTGAAGTACCTCGTGTTCCACCACAAAGGCAGCCTTCGGTCGTTTCTCAGCATCGGTTTTATTCCGTTCGACTTTCACTTTCTCTCTGAAATCACCTTTCGGAGACATCCGCTCAGTCTTCTAACGTATAGGCATAGGAGTAGTGAATATTTACAAGGGGTATAGTTGGACGCAGTCTAGAGAAACAGGCGACATGACACGGCTGTCGTCTGACTCCGCGATAGATGGATAATTGGCAACATATATAAAAATTGTGTTCATAGTGCTCTTAATAATAAAGGCTGTATGAAAACCTTTTGGTCAATAAAGGATATAAACATATCGAATCAAATCTGTTCAATACATAACATTGATCTTAAACTTCGTACAGCTGACTTTGTAGATATGTTTACTAACAGTCCTCATAAAATTATTATCCAAAATATTACAGAGATACTCAACATTTGCCTTAAAAACTCCAATAAAAAATATTTATCAGTAAATAAATACAAATGAGTACATGTCGCGTAGATGAGCAGCATTGGTAGGTGGGAGCGTGCCAGTCAATATTAACTAAACAGAGCACATCATGAACACAGGCCAGTCCATCAGGGTACCGACTGAATACTGTAAACGGCATGCCCATTCAACTCGGTCTGATTGGTTTAGGCGTTCCCACCTACCAGTGCTGCTCAACTACACGACATATACCTATAAATGTTTTTCTAATGATAACCCCCCCCCCCCTCACCTATTAACTCTTATAGAACTTATATGATACAGGATATAATCTTTATGTTAAATGATTTGTTAGGGAACTCCTATTGTAGGATAGGTAATAACACATATTAGGTTGGCAACTAAATTCGTGGAATCATTCGTTGTCACTTATTCTAGCAGAGATTATCAGTATAAGCGATAAGCGACGCACTCGATGACCGATTGCTCATGATGGTGGAGCTGTAATTAGCACCATCGAAGGAAATCCGAGCTTGACCACGCGATGTTAGCGCACGGCTTTAGATGTTCACATACCTCTATTAAGAAGATCCTGGCTTCTCTGTAAAGCTCGGTAAATGTGTGCCTCAATTCTTGATCCTATCGCAGAGGAAAAAAGCGTGTGGATGCCGTAAAAGAATTGTTGGATCATCACAACCAGGAACCATTTCTCCACCGACTGGTAACATGTGATGAAAAGTGTGTTCTACCGGATAATCGTTAGCGTTCTAACCAGTGGCTTAGAGTAAAACAGAAGCCGCTACCAATGCCCAAGCCTGACCTCCACCAGAAGAAGGTGATGCTCCCCGTTTAGTGGTGTCGGAAAAGTGCTATCTTCTCGGAACTCATCGAGAACGGTTCCAGCACTTATACCAAAGTCTACTCTTCTCAACTCGACCGCGTACAGGCTGAACTTCGCCAGAATCGGTTCCGACAGTTCTTCAGGAGTGGCATTATTCTTCAGCGGCATAACGTCAGGCCACCCGTCGCGAAAGGGGCGCTTCAAAAAATCGAGGATCTTGGCTAGCTAACTCACCCACCTTACATCCCAGGCTGTGCGCCGAGTGACTACCACCTTTTAGTTTGCTACAGTACTCCTTGGCTGGAAGACGATTTACCAATGTGGACCAGGTCAAAATGCACCTATAAAAATTTTTCGCCTCAAAACCACAATTTGACGGTCGCGGCACACACCAGCTGCCTGATAAATGGGAAGCGTTTCCGCGTTCCAACGGATCTTACTTCGATCAAAGATTGTTATTAGTCATTTGTTAATGAACACTTTTGTTGAACATGCTTGAGAGTCCACGAATTTTATTGCCAACCTAATATAATCAAATTAAAGGTTTTCCACAAGGAGGCAGCGCTAGTCCCGTTATAGCTGATTTAACTCTTTCTTATTTTGAACATGAATTTTCTGTTAACAAAGTTTTATCTACCAAAGAATTCCATCCCTTTAGATATATGGACGATATATTGATTATTCATATTTTTTGGTTAAAGATGTAGAAGATATTATAGCCTCAGTATATCAGGATTGTTTAGAAGATAGTCATACTAATATCAATAATAATGAATGCAATTTTTTGGACCTTACCACAACTTTAAAAATGATAAGATGAGTACATAACAATATAACAAAATTGATTAATTCGATTTTAAAGTTATCAGGCTTCCACATTATAATTAAAACACATAAGTGAAAGCTTGAAAAGATATACATACAGAAACCTTACGAATATACAGAAATTGTTGCCGTAAAGAAGATTTTATAGATAGACTCACGTTACTTAAATATACAATCTCTTATAGATTTAGGTTACCGTAATGCCATTGTCTTACAATCTATACTAAAATGTATGCCAAAAAGTGCATTAATTATAGATGTGGGTTTGTAAATACGTCTAGAGAAGCTATATCGTTTGTCGAAGCTATGCTTAAAATTTCTTATCTATTCCTTTCGTGCAGTAGGTACTTCCCTCATATGACCGCCTTTACCTCATTGCCTCTCCTCTTGATCTTTCTGAACCTTCTTCCTCCGTAACCTATGGTTCAGGTATATAAACCCCTCCATAGGGCTCGTATGTACCACTACTCCCTGCCCTACTGATGATTCTCCGGGAGTATGTCGGTGGTGCTTATCTTACTTTTCTTCTACTCTGTTATACCCTGTACAGGGCTTAGAGGTGAAACAAGATATGATAGGTTATTTAGATAATGTCCATAAATACATCTTTGTTGTTACATTGGCATAGGCCTCCTTGGATAAGTTTGCATTAGGGCCTGCACTCGCACTTACGTGAACTTCTTCATGCAAGAGCTACTATCCACCAGTTAGAGGATTCAATGAACAAGGGGCGACGTTGATCAATCTCTTTTACGGTTGCTAACCGAGTGAGAGATCTATCATTTCCTAATTCTTCTATGCTAGAAATTCACTAACCTCGGAAGAAGTGGAAGAGTGCTCACTCCTAGTAAAATTTTTGTTAAGACGAAGTCTCATCGCGATATTTCTACGCAGAAAAGCAAGAACTAACGAGGTGAAATAACAGAATGCTATTGAAAATAGCCATAATGAAAACAAAAGAGCGCTACTTAGGCGAGCATATTGCTTTGCTGTAATAGCTTTTAAGGATAGATGACTTATGGATGTCACAGACGCATTTTATGACAAGGAAGGAGGTCGAACCCTTTTGCAGGGATTCAGCTTTTATAGACGGGTCCATCGAGGAGCAGCTCGGAGCATTCCCTGAATACACGTTCGCGTTCAAGGTCCGTGGTTATCAGTGAAACATCAGCATCACTGGGCGAGAGACCGATCAAAGACAAGCTCCACCTAACTGGTCTGATCACCGCCGCCCGCTCGTGATTCACCAGGGAAAAATACCAGCATATCATTGGAGGCAAGACCTATCTGGCCGTCATGCATAGTGTGTCACCAGGGCCATTTCGATGCATTCGATGCAGGATTAACCCATTGACGTCAGCTCGCCTTCCCTGAAGATTGCCGGCTTTTTCTTTTTTGAGACCAATCGAAATTGGAGAACAGGCTTGGAGGATGCGAGACCAGCCGCGACTTCTGCATAAAACGATTGCCTACATATTTGGTGTTTCCCGTTGAAGAGTATAATGAATGCAAAGGAAAACGTGGTCTGGAATCGTGCGTGAAGCTGGAGAAGCAATGAGCATCCTCTGTGTGATTCACTTCTCGTTAATCATGAGGGTTTCTTCCCGATTCTTACACTAATTTTCCAAGCAACATTGGCGAGCTATCACCTGCGAAGCGTCCCTGATTGTGTACACTTTTACTCCATCCTTCTGGATTACCGCGGCGACAATCGCCGACCCAACCTGCTCGTTGTCTTGTTTATTTTATCGACATTGCACATAAGGGGGAGCCATCAAGAGAAGACAGACCAATTGAAGAGGACGTAGCAGTAGCTCAAGTCGTTATGAATAAAAACAGCATCAACAGTATGAAGAGCAGCTCTGCACTGGCTAAAATGAGTGCGTGAACTGCTAAGAGGAATCCTGGAAAACCAAAACATGAATTTCCAAGCCCTTCGGAAATTCGGCGAAGCGTGAATCTTTGATAATCTCTCAATCAAACTGCTACTTTAATATGTGAGAAATGCAGGACTCACTTCTACTACTGGAGGCTGGATGTATCACAACGACCAGGGCGCGGAGCTTAAATCCGGACATATTTAAATTGACATTTCCCGTCATGCCTATTCAGTCACAAGTCGAGATTTGCGTTCTTGAAAGCCAGAAGCCTCTAGTAAATGTCATAACCTCAGAATGGTCTCTGTTGCGTACAGGTGCGGAGTACAACCGAAGGGCCGCGATTTAACGGAAATATTCGCGCTGGGCGATCGTCAGCTGTAATAGTTCGATTCTTTGGGTGCACGAGATCAACCTTTTACGATGTTATGGCGAGGCGCAATGCTTCTGAGGGTTCTGACGAAAGTTTCGGAGGACCTCCTGATCGTTGTTAGAACAAAATCTCGAACAAGTGTTCTCATCTTAGCAGCGAACGTGCCTCCGCATGATCCAGTACGTAACTCCAACGCGACGTCGCGAGCTAGCCGCATGCAACGCCGCGGCGCTGAAACGCGGACGTGCGCTCTGTGACGCATGGCTATCCGCGGAGCACGAAATTTTGCCAATTATCAGGACCTACGACCCACGATCGATAAATAATGACGGCAATGGGTATACGCTTTGGTAGGAAGACATGTGTATGTGAAATTGCATCAGAAGTCACCTACCTCAGTTCATAGAACACACCAGCGCTGCCAAAAAATCCAGTTTCGTACAGCACCGACGCCGTGCGGGGCTGTCCTACATGGTACCCCTCCTCTCCGGCCCTATTTGCGGCCATCTCTCTAAATGTGATACTCATTATCCAAAATGACGAGCCGCCGGCTGATGCAAAAGCTTGTGGAAATTTTCATGCCGTTCCTGTAATTTTTTGTGACAAACTGAATTTGCACCACTTTTGACTCAGTAACTGATTAAGAGTCCTATGCCTGCTATCCTTCTTAGCCTAACGGACTCGTAAAAAAGGGAGCAATATTCTACACTTGGAAGTTCGAATGCATTAATGTATTGCATCAGGTCCCTCCCAGTTCCTTCAGCCTTTGCGTTCGTCCAATGATTGCGCGTATACTTATAACGATGTTTTGTTGCGATCAAAACTTCTGGCGCCAGGCGGGACTCGAACACGCACCTCCCTCTAACCGGGCGGGAATGCTCTACGCCATTACACCACCGGCGCCGTGTGATCGAACGGGAGGTGCGGGTTCGAGTCCCGCCTGGCGCTAGAAGTTTTGATCACAACAAAACATCGTTATGACAGCTCACAACCTCGACACCAGCCACTTGAGGCTTAAAGAAACTGATTTGAATCGTTTCTATCAAGACCATCAGCTTAACTTGGTCCCATGCTGATATCAGCGGCCAGCTCATCCCGGATACAGGAGGTGCTGATCGGTCCCACGAGGTGTGGATGTTGCGTTCGATCAAACGGCGCCGGTGGTGTAATGGCGTAGAGCATTCGCGCCCGGTTAGAGAGAGGTGCGGGTTCGAGTCCCCTATGGCGCTAGAAGTTTTGATAGCAACAAAACATCGTTATGACAGCTCACAGCCTCGACACCAGCCACTTGAGGCTTAAAGAAACAGATTTGGATTGCGCGTATGACGTCACTAGCCGTCCCTATCGGAAGAAGTCAGACCGCGACAACTCGTCCAATTTCGTCGTGCACCGTGCGCGACGCCAAGGGATTCGCGCGATGTTGGAGTTATGTCTGCCCCCGCCTCCGCATTCTTTGAAGAGGAACGGACTGTCATTCAAGAAGTTTGTCTGCAAGATTTGCTTTGAAGGCCGGATGTCTTTCAGGCCGACAGCCTACCGGCTCACAAGAGCGTTTTAGTCCAAAACTGGCTGTCCGATAACATGTAGATGTTCGTTCAAGGAGTCCTATCCCCCAAATAGCCTAGACTTGAATCCCCTGGACAAAGTTGTTTGGAGCGTTGTCGGAAGGGTTGCTAACAGGTCGAGGCATCCTAATGTCACATCTCTCCGCACCGGCTATTGTCATTCACAAATATGGACAGCGCCCTTTTAAAGAGAGCGTGCGAGCGCTTCAGGCCAAGAATGGAGGCCGCTAACGCTAACAAATTTGCGCGAAAAAAGAAAGTCTAGTTTGTACGGATATGAACTCCGCATTCGGTACACCGTATGTTAGAGGAGGATATGGAATAAATTTCTCAAGAGAAAGTCTCAGAAATCCTTTCACTATTTCACATGAATCGTGGAGGTCATATTTTCTATGAAGAACGACGCTGTTGTCTTCACGACTACTGAAGCGAGCTACTTCGGTATCTAAGCAGGTCATATTTATGATGATTAATGGGCAGATGTAATGAACGGCACCGTACACGGTAATGAGGACATCGCGTGAAATAAAATGCGAAACGAAAATCGGTCTTCTCAGTTTATGAAAGGAAGCGCGATGTCTCGTAAGAAGAAGCCATACACCATATATGAAAGGTGAAATTTTCTAGGAGATTAAAATAACTGCAATCGCTTTGCAAAAGCCTTTAACAACGATTTCAATTATTCTGCGAACAGGTGCTACCTTTTCCATAGTGAACAATTAACTTCGGAAAAACAAGAATTGCGAAGGCATTCTCCGGGTTTGCCGCTTTTGAACTTTCACAAAAGATTTTTACAAGATGGCGCTTGATGGTAGATATCGTTGCACTAACACCAATCCTAATCTTCAGAAACTTCGGGCAAATTTTCAATCTGCATTCTTTGCTGGCTATTGTATTCATCTGTTTCAGTGTCTCGTCATCGCACGGTATCAACAGCCTTCGAGTTGTTCAGGAGGGCACTACTCTAAGTATGTGCCAATCGTCCCAGCAAGTTCAGGAGCTCTTTCAACTGTTTAACCCAATTTGGAGTTAATAGCGGTCCCTCATTGTTCATTGAAAGTGCTCTTCTCTTAAGGCCGCCACAGACTTCTGGGGCGCCGCTCGGCGGCGCCGCTGCCCTATGCTTAACCATAGGACAGAGACGCAGAGCTCGCCTCCAGCGGCGCCGCCAGCGGCGCCGCTGGCCGGCCGGCGGCACCGGCGGCGTCGCTGGCGGAAATGACTTGAATCATTCCACCCGGCGGCGCCGCTCCAGCGTCTGTCTGTCTGCGCTCTGCGCTCTGCCCTTTCGCGGCGGGATCCAGAGCGGAGACGGTCGATGCGGGCGCGCGATCGTCATCGGGGCGCGTTATTGTTAAGCACCAGTCGGTCCCGACTAGAAACAGTACAGTACCTCGCCGTCACCGCTCCCACTGATGATGAGTCAAGCCGCTGAGCGGCGCCGCAGAAGTCTGTGGCGGCCTTTACTGATCAACTTTTTTCACCCTTTTCAGGCCAAACTCCATATGTACTGCGAGCAGATGCATTAATAGAACAGTGCAGGCATTCCTTAACCAACCGAAACATGAGAGCAGCAACTGATAACCTGCACATGGCAATTGGAAATGCACGCTTGTCTGATCGCCTGGAATTCGTGAAGGCAAACTCGTCTACGCGCTGGGGCCCAAGTAGTCTTCGCAACCCAGTACTTATTTCTGAAGACTTATGTCGTCATCCAGCAGTGGACAGCCGTCCTCTAGGACCGTTCAAGCATTAAATAATAACACATTATCTAGCAGCGTAGAAGATTATATAATTGAGGAGAGAAATACAAATTGAACAGATCCTGGAACTGAAGGAAACCTTGGGTTTCCCAGTTCAGTTGCTGGCAAGTTTTGATCATTAAAAAGAAGACTTAGAAAAGTTAACGACAAAAGCTGAACACCTGTGTTTGATGGGGTCATGAAAAGGAGACCTTGAATAAATGGTGATGGTGGTTGTAATGGGAGGCAGGAAAAAGTTAGCCATTCACTCTCAAACGCACTCCTTGCTGCGTTTGTTAAAAAAATCCTTACATTCGTCGACCGTATTGACAGTCCTAAAAACGGAATTGATTGACTGACGTGCGCCTTCGCTCACGTAAAATGAACAGAGCGTAAAAGTCAACGCAAAAAAAAAACAAACTTAACATAACTTCGGCGTGTACTTCTATTAGGAGCTCTAGCCTGTTATAAAGCAGCGGAAGTAACAAATCTCTGTAGAATGCAAAATACGACAAATCCTGAAGTCTATGTCGTCAGCCTTCCAAATTTCGATCAGAGAGCCCCCACGCTCATACCCGCACAGTCCTCGCTTCAACTCTTATACATATAACGTTAGTATAACACTAATGCTGAGGAAGTTGTTCCGTAATTTGAACTCAATCAAATGACTTTCTAATTTTGTTGCTGGGACAATTAGTTCTGTACTTGTAGCATGTACGTACAGAATTAGCAAACTATATCATTGACGGCGTTCAGCTTGAACCAGTTCTAGAAGTATCTGATCTCGGATTCTGGACTAACGAACGCCTAGATTTCAGTAAGCATTGCGATGAAATCTTAAGGGATTTTATTTATTTATTTATTTATTCGAGGCGTAGACATGAGTCTTCGCGTTTCAAACTAACAACAAAAGAACAGAACAAAAACAGCCAAATACATAAATCAGTTAGATATCAATTCTTGTGCTACGTTTTCACCACATGTCGTATTGCACAACATTGAAAAATTTAACCAGCATGATACGTTCTAAAGGTACGCGCAGACAGGCTCGCCAGATCATCGCACCTCCTAATCAGGAAACTAAAATTCTTCAGGATCCTATACGTTAAGAAGTCTGACCTAACTCGCGTCCTTGCTATCGAGATTCTAAGTTTGAGCTTCCCTTTTACGGATCTCGTTAGCATCCCATCAACGATTTCTAGTGCGTTGATGTTAAGCTTATTGGCAAGGATTTTATTCATCATCAGAAGGTCAGCGGTTATCATCAGAAGGTCAGCGGTTCTCCTTCTATTTCTCAGTGACGAAAGTCCAAAAAACAACGATCGTTGAGTGCCGTGAGGTATTTGGTTGTAGTCCATCGAATAACATCTCATCATAAGTTTCCGAGTGAAGTTCTTTCCAAATGGTCGGCATCCTTCTTCTTCGTTGGATTGAACACTGTAGTCCCTGATTCCACCATCGGTCGCACATATGTTTTATAGGCACGTATATAGACTTCAGGGAGTTTGGATTTTAAAACCTTGAAAAGATTGTAAATGCGATAATTGGCCTTTTTCACCAAAACTCTGCAATGTTGAGAAACACATAGATCACTGGTAATATTGTATCCTAAATATCGAGTTTCGTTCACTCTGTTGAGTGGCTCGCCATTAATTCTGTATGTCGACATCTGCGTTTGGTTTCTGGGTCCAATCATCAAAAGACGAGTTTTTTTTTCGCTGAAAATAGCAATTCCCATAATTCAGCGCAACGACTAACGAAGTCAATCGCTAACTGAAGAGAAATAAAGCCTTTAGGCCTGTCAATTCGTTTGTAGGTTTTAACGTCGTCAGCATACATATTGCACTTCGCACTCAAATTATTGATGAAACCTGGGAGTTCATGGAGTGGAGAAAGCACTCCGCCTTGCGGAGCACCACTTAAGGCGTGGAAAACTATAAAGAACTCGCGCTTGGTCTTCACTTGATACGTTCTACCGGCCAGGAACTGCCGAGTCCAATTCATAATCATGGGATGGATTTTTTTACGGTTCTCATTTTTATAAGCAACTTCTCAAGAGGGACCTTGTCTCAAGAGGCTTTAAAGAACACAAGGTATGCCACATCCGCGCAATTTTTCTCTTCTGTAGCCTTAGACCAGTCATTGAGAGAGGTGAGAAGCGCGGTTTCAACCGATCTGCTTTTGAGGAAACCGTATTGGTTATCAGAAATTATTTTATGGTTTCTTAGATGTGCTAGAACGTGTTTCTTGAGAATCTTTTTAAAATTTCTTGCGAATATTGAAGTGATGCTAACTGGCCTGTAATTTTTTGCATCATTGCGAGATCCCTTTTTATAAATGGGTGTTAAAAAAGCGTGTTTTCACCTGCCGGGGACCTCGGTTCTCATAAAACTCAGATTAAATATGTGTTCCAGAGGATAGGCTATATAATAGACAGCATTTTTTATAAAACACAAAGAAACCAAATCTGGGGTTAATGACAAGGATTTGGACCACTTATTCAACACATCAATAATCTCCTCCTATAGGAACCACACTGTGTTATTCATCTGAGGAAAATGGGGCAGCTCCTCACCTATCTCTCTCAACGAATCGCTTTCCCATACGTGATCCCTGTTGTATGCCTTGAGAAATACCTCGCCCAACAAGTCAGCTTTCTCGCTTTCCATAGGCATCTGGCAGACCTCCGAGTCGCTGGAGCGACTGGTCGCTGTGATAGTGTTGCGCGGGTTGCTATGAACTGGCTACCCGCACAACACTATCTCAGAGACCAGTCGCTGGAGCGACCCGGAGGTATGTCAGATGCTATAGAGGCCAGCGCACCATCATCCTTTATCAAGCTAGGGACACCATTGTCTTTTCCCATGCGAGAGGTTATGTATCTGTAGAATTCGGTATTTTTTTAGACTTAGCTATCTTACTTTCTTGGAACACATTTTACCAATTAAGAGCTTTATTAAGCTCTCTAGACAGTGCCTCGTACTAAGCTCAGTCTCCTCCTCGACCAGTGGCGCATGCCTTTTTCCACAAGTAAACGCAACGACGATCCATTCTCATGTGATACTCAGGAAACCCCCTTACATCATCTCCAATTTTTCGAATAGAAACGTAAATTTCAATTGTATGATGTAAAATTGCAAGAAACGTCTTATACAAGTGATCAACTGTATTCGATGAATTCAATATACATATCCAAGCTATGCTAGTTAGGTAAGTTCCAATTTCATTATAATCGGCCCTTCCGAAATCACGAACCCATTTAAATTGTTCTCTTTTAGGCATTATACTCAACTGAAACATGACTGTAGCATGGTCACTGCCGCCAATAGGAGGACCAGTGACTACGTTACTGACGAAGCCAAAATTAGTGCACAGAACGAGATCCAGTGTTGAGTTTCGCCTAGTTGGAGAATTCACCAGCTGGTGGAAATCGTCGGTTTCAACAATCTCAGAAAAACTCTTAGACGCCCAGCTTAAACATAAGAGACATAAGATCAGACAAATTATAGTCCCCAAGCAATACATGGTCAAACTAGTGGCTGAAAAGTCACTTATAGCTTTAGACAACTGATATGAACCTGACGTGCTGCAGTCCGGGGTTCTGTACACACATATAACACGAAACTCAGTAAGATCTATTTCTAGGTCACATACTAGGATCTCATAGCAGTTTGCTACTGACTCTTTGAACACTTCATTGTAAGAGAACGTCTTCTTCAGTAAGAATAGAATACCTGCTCCTTTTTTCGATCGGCGATCGCACCTAACCCTCAAGTACTGGGTGACTGCATTACCCAAAAGAGGTTTCAGATCATTTTCGTCGCTTAGCCATGTTTCTGTTAGCACGAACAAATCATAATTATGTAGACATAAATTCATAATAAAGGCATTACAGTTTGTCATAAGTGATCTTACATTCGCTACTAAGCCACGATAGGGTTACACCGGCGACTGCTCAACAGTTTCCCTTAGGCCGGCGAGGCTTGTTATACACGAATCTTCCCATTCGATAAACCGACACGGGTGAGCACTCGACATTAAGGAAGTTTAGCAACTCAACAACATACGTACGATCATGAGCTAACCTCTCTGACGCTACGTTTGAAGAAGATTCAGGTACATGTAAAAGTACAATGGATCTTCTAAGTTCAACGTATTCTCCTGCAGGTGCACAAAGGACTCAGACTTAGACCTGTGTCGAGTGGCTGTGGCTGCACCTCTAGAGGATTCTAGAGTAGCTAGCTTGTTTTTCAACGAGGCGTCTTCTTCCCTCAGAAGTCGAAGCTCATCCAGCAGTTCCGCGTTCCTCCTGCTGAGTTCTGCACCTCCGATCTGGTTTCCAAGAGCAACTCCACGACCTGCTTCACGTAAGCTGGCGCCTTCCCTTTAGCCATCATGGACCGTAGCAGACCGACAGGATCCGCTGCACCGCCCACAGTCGTTTATCTGTGCGCTCTGCGACAGAAGAGCCACGAGCGGGCGAATCTATCGATCGATGTGCTGCGCCACTGGCCATCACTACAACTCACAACCGAAGAACCTAACAGAATACCTTGTACGGTGGCAAGTGTTCTTAAAAGTACTGCCTCCTTGCCACTCAAGGCAACGTTAGCGAACCGCTGACAGTGATAGACGACGAGTAAATCAGTACAGTGAGAGCTAGGCTCAGGGCAATAGTGGACGCAGCCGCTCACAAGCAGAGATGAGCAAAGAAATGATGGCAATGGTGTCTAGACCATTCAGATCTGTGTCGTCTAGCGATCCTCAACTGCCGCTAAAGACCTATAAAATATTTATCCGTCCAATATTAGAATACAGTACGGCTGTCTTCTGTCCAACAAGTGTTAAAAGTACTTCTGCAATAGAAATGGTTTAAAACAGTTTCTCTCTGAATCTTTTGCTTCTCACTGGCAGTTTTAACTACGCAATTATTCCTGAAATCCGTTCGCGTAATCATATTCTCGGTATGCAGTCGCGCATGCTGCGTAGGAAGAAGATTGACTTAATAATGGTATATAAAATCTTACACAGACTCGTTCACCTTGAACCTAATAAATTCTTGCCTATCTGAAACTCCATAAGTAGAGGTGCTAAAAATAAACTATGTCTACCTCGTGCCACTGCTTCCGTGCTGGCCAACTTCTTCTTACACGTGATGGTACTGAATATGTAAAAATGGCCAAGCTTTCTCTCCAGCTCCTGCACTCTCCTCCTTTAAAAAGGTCTTGAAATTGTTTTTTTATTCTGGTTGGTGGTGTTTCCTTAACTCCTACTACGTCTGCTCATTACCCTTGCTAAATTCTCATGTTTTACACCTCCACTATCGCTGTTTTGTGGATTTCTCTCCCTCTGTCTTTACTACAGACTTAGCTATTTGTTTTGAGCATTTCCATGTAGTTCTTTTTGTACTTACTCCTTTGTTCACATGTGTACTCACATGTGCAATAAATAAATAAATTGTAGACGATAGTATTGTGTTAACCCCTGTTGCTACCTGTTGTTGCCCGTTGTCGTTGATGATAGGGCAGCAGTTTATGATCGCGGTTGATCAGGTTAGGCGATCTGATAAGCCGCCCCCTATATAAGACCGCCGCAGGCTACTTTGGCATTCATTTGCTTCGTTCTCTCGCTGCAATAAACCGATTTCCTACCCCCTGTCACCGCAGCAGCACAACTTGGGGGCCGAACCGATCGCCAGGAAGGATCGCGCTGCGAAGCCGAAAGCGATCGGCTATTAAGGTAAGCTTGAGCACTGGGAAGTTGGGTTGCCCTCAGCTTCCAGAACAGTGCAAACAGCTCTTGTCGTGGTTGAGCTGCTCTGCTGCCTTGGGGTAGCACCCACTCAGTCAACTGGGCAGGGCCTATTGGCAAATTTGAGTGGGAGAAAAGCAGTTCTCTAAGGGGGAACTCTGCGCAAATTTTCTCAGCGCAGATAACTGGACCAGTAGGCCAGTATCCCACAACACCGCCTGGCAAGCCTTGTAACGAATCAACACAAGGGCAGTGCACCAGGTCCGACGTCCAACCACTCAGGGAGCAGGCAATTTTCAGGGGCCCACTGAGTAGGTATCGTCCACACTGCGATTCTCTGCATTCACATCGCTCTCGCACATTTCGCGAAAAAGTGTGTTGACGAAGAACTGCATTGAAACAAACTATTTCAGAACATGGAGTCTATCGATCTTGATAGAGAAGTCGAAAAGATGCTAGCGTTGGAGAATGCGAACGACAACCGATTCGCAACCCTCCAATCGCAGATGTCCACATTGATGGAACAAGTGCAGGCTCTAACGAAACAGGCTGCTGAGGTGAGTAATTCACTGGCCTTAATAGGTAATGAAATGCACACATTACTGAAGTTGCCTGAGACGACATCTAACACTCTGTGGGTAGAAGCAGAAACCCGAACTAGGGAAAAGAATCGAACAGAGGTCTCCCAAAAGCTTCACGAACTTAGTGATAGCAGTTTCGGGGTCATCACCACACAGCTCAAAAGAGTAGAAGAGTTTGTAGCCAACCTTTTGGAACTCGATAAACTCAATTGGGAGGAACTCACAAACAAACAAAAAGAGTTCTATAAACAAGCAAGTCATGACGACTGGTGCATGCGTAAACTGGCAAAAATGTTGAATGTGCCATCAACAGAAGTCCTTGGCGCAGTAGACCAGCGGTTGAGACTCTCGAAAGTCGACCCGTGGGGAACACCAATGCCCAATACAGCTGCATCCAGACAACATTTTGGTTCGAACGAAGATCCAATAAAGAATGAATACAGTCTATTGTTTCAGAAGAACCAGCCAATGGAGCTAGGCGAAGACTCCACCGACTTCAGGACGGTCATGCGCGCGGTCCGCGAGAGCAAGACTCCACTGACAACTGAGCTGGCACGGTTTGATCCCGAACGTGCACAACAAGGCGGGTCATCGTTTTCTAAAGAGATAGAGCGTGGATGTAAACCAGGAGCAGCGTTTTCGCAGCAGTTCAGGGAGTACGCAAAATATGATCCATTTCAGAGCTGCAGAGAGCTAAACACCTCAAAGCTGCCGACGGATCAGAAGCTGCAGAGCCACCAAGGTGAGCAGATTTGCTTGTCACCTAAAACAGAACTGGAAGCAAATGTAAGTGCAGCTTTAGCGGCAATGGCATTACCGGAGGTTCAGCCTTTTTCTCACCCACAAGGGAAAGGACTAGAACAATTTATAACGTCCTTCTTGATGAAATACGGTAGATTAGGCCTTCCGGACAGCATGCTCATCCACCTGCTCTCCTCAAAAATTCAGGGACATCCTAAAGCGGTGCTGGAAACCCTCCCGCTGGCACTTAAAGAAGGCAGTTTCTCGTGTTTCGTAGAAGCCTTTCGAGCAAAAATCGGACAGTCAGATTCAGCAGCTCGCACCGAGGCTTACATAAAACTCAAGCAGCTAAAGAAGCGTTCCACGATAACTGAATATTGTGTAGAACTAGAAGAGCTCACTCGTTGTGTATACCCAGACGCAAGCGAGAAAGAACTGTCTATGATACGTGCTGGGGAATTGATTGCGCAACTCACTGATTGGGATGAGTACGTCCAGCTGTTTGCGGTGATGGAACAGACCCATCAGAACGAAGCCTACGAGAAACTGAAAGGTATGGCGCAATCTATTGAGAGAAGCCGAAAAGTCGCGCGTGCTGTCCGGGCTTCACTAAATTTCCGCAGTCACGGCGAATACGGCACTTCCAGCGAATCAGACAGTCGCGCCGAGAGGCATCAAAACCCAGACATTCACGCTGAGAAAAATCAAAACCGTCCATTACCTCAGCGATCAAGGGCAAACCAACCCGTTGAGGGCTACTGCTCTTTTTGCAGAGAAAAGGGGCATTTTTCAAGAGATTGCGCACAAGCAACAAGGAATCGCCCCAAACAAAACAATGGATCACAGGCTTCCCATACAGCCGGATTTCGCTACAAGTCAAAGGGTCGCAAAGACGAAAACAGTCAGAAGCGAAGCTTCACAGCAACGCTAAATCGTTGGAATTGTGGAGGCATTCGGGCTAGGCCCAACCGACCGAACTCCAAAGATCAACTGATTGGCAAACAAACAATTGGTAAGGTTTCGCTCTTAGGGTTGTCCAAAAGAGCTTTGTTCGACACGGGCTCACAGATTAGCATATTACCCCTCAAAATTTTGCTCGAGGCCCAAGAATCGGGATTCGACCTCGACACTGATGTGGAGGAAATCAAAGCTGCCGGTAAAGAACCGGTCTACGACGCTTCAGGGAACGAGATGAAGTTCCTCGGTGCAGTCGTAGCCACAGTGACAAGGCACGGTGCTTCTCCACAGAGAGTAGCTATGTTCGTGAGAAAGTCAGAAGACGACATCGTAATTCTGGGCACAAATGCACTTCACAAGTTGAATATGGTGTTACAGAAAAAGGAAAAAGAGAAATCCAAACAAGTCATCCCCCATAGGAAGAATCGTCACGTATCCGATGCCCTCAAAACGAATTCAGGTGAGATGCCGAGACACAACACCAGCCTAAAGCGCAGGACTAACCAGTGCAAGAGCAATAATTACGAAAGCTCAAGCACTGCGGTTATCGTTAAACGCGTCTACCTTTTGCCCGGGGAGACAAAATCTGTGACCATTTCCGCCCCAAAAACGGAAGGCGACAAAATTTTCTGGTCAAACTGTCACATTGTACCGGATGTGGTTTACGGTAAAAGTTCCACTACCATGGAACTACCGGTAACAAATGTCTCAGATCTCCCTAAAATCCTGCGTGTTGGAGAAGAAATAGGGCAATGGGACACTACAAAGGTCCTGGAAGACAATCCACTTCAGTGCTATACAATACAGCAACGCACCTGTGACGAAGAGACAATACGCGGTGAGACACTCTGGGAAATACTCCAGGAAAATAAATCAGCAACGGATCACCAGGAACCACTAAGAACGCTAGTCTTGCAATACGGAAACGTCTTCGCAGTTGTAGACCAGGAACTAACGCAAACAGCGCTAGTTGAGCACGACATCGACACTGGTTCCTCACCGCCAATCAAACAAAAAGTTCGCCCTGTGCCCCTAGGCATTCGCAACGAACTAAGGAGAATTTTGAGCGATCTACAGGAAAGAGACATAATAGAGCCCAGTCAATCAAATTGGTCGTCTCCGATTGTTCTAGTGAAAAAGAAGGATGGCTCGTTAAGACTTTGCGTAGATTATCGCAAACTTAACCAAGCAACGAAAATTGACAGGTATCCATTACCAACAGTAGATATCATTCTACAAAATCTCAAAAACAAGCGCTACTTTTCAACGCTTGACCTCAGATCAGGGTATTGGCAAATAAAACTATCTGAAAAGGCCAAAGAGAAGAGCGCCTTCGCTACCACGGAAGGTCTTTTCCAATTCAAAGTACTCCCTTTCGGTCTGGCTTCCTCGCCGGCCGTGTTCCAGAGATTAATGCATCTGGTGCTGCGAGAACTCCCACCAGACGAAGTATTTTGTTATCTTGACGATATAATGATCGCAACAAGCACTCACCAAAGGCATCTCGAGATGCTAGAAAAGATGTTTAAAGCCATAAGAGAAGCAAACCTCAAACTGAACCCGCACAAATGTGTCCTAATGGAAAGCAAAGTGCATTTCCTGGGGCACATCATCGACGAGGAAGGACTTCACATGGATCCACAAAAGGTGCAGGCAATCATAGAATATCCAGAACCGAAAACCAGGCAAGATATGCGCACATTCTTAGGTATGTGTTCGTATTATCGCAAATTTGTGCTGGGATTTTCGCGAATAGCTGGGCCTCTCCACGAAATGACTTCTGAAAAAGTGTCGTATACAATGACACCAGAGACGCGTTCAGCGTTCAATAACCTGAAAAGTGCTATAACTCAAGCACCTGTTCTCGCCCAACCAAACGTGGAGGCTGCAAGGAGTGGTGAAAAGCCTTTTAAAATTCATACGGATGCCAGTTATTCGGGTCTCGGAGCAGTTCTAAGTCAAGAGGGAGAAGACGGATTTCTGCACCCAATATTTTTCGCGTCAAAAGGGCTTTCAAAAAGTCAAAGAAATTACCACATAACCGACTTAGAAGCCTTAGCAGTGATCATGGCTTTGCGGAAATTTCACCCGTTCATATACAATCTGCAGGTAGAAGTGTTTACCGATCACCAGCCATTAACAGCATTATTCGCGAGTACTAATGTCTCAGGCCGAATATTACGTTGGGCGCTTGAAGTGCAACAATATAACGTAAAAATCATCTACCTTAAGGGTTCCGCAAATAAAGTGGCTGATGCCCTCAGCCGTGGCCATGTCGACACAGCAGCAATCGAGGAACAAGGGGAACGTCTCCCGTCCAATGATGTGGTGGTGGCTTGTTTGACAGAAGAGCCAAACTGGACGAAGGAGTTGCGACAAGACCCACTTTACGGAAAAGTTATCGAAGACCTCGAAAAAGACCGGCTATCGAACATCATAGCACTCCCTGGTCGCAAAAGGCACACAGTAGCAGACTTTGCCATGACGAACGGCTACTTAACCCTCGTGGACAGTGGAAAATTCAGAAAAGTAGTGCCGAAGGCACAGAGGAAAACGGTTTTCCTTGAAGTACACGCATCGTTGCTAGCAGGTCATTTCGGACCTAGAAAGGTACTTCGAATGCTTGCAAAAACCGTTTTCTGGGAAACCATGAAGAGGGATGTGCTAATGTGGTCAAAAGAGTGCAAGAATTGCTTTCTCTTCAACCAATCCCCAACAACTACGCCTCCGCTTAAGCCAATTATTACTTCCAAGCCCTTCGAAATGATAGGTATTGATATACTAGAAATGGGCTTGACGTCATCAGGTAACCGCTACATTTTGAGTGTGGTCGACCATTTCACGAAGTTTGGAGGGGCGTATGCAATTCCTTCAAAAACGAGCGAGGTTGTAGCGCGTACGCTGTTCGAAAGATGGATAGCCGATGGTTGCCGCGTTCCTGGTTGTATATTGTCAGACCAAGGTAGCGAGTTTGACAACAAACTAATGAAAACCCTTACCGAACTACTCGGCATAAAGCAAGTTTTCACAAAAGGCTACAACCCTCGTGAAAACGGGCTTACGGAGCGTTTCAATAAAACCATAATTGGGTTGCTGAGAAAAAAGGTTATCATACCTATGGAATGGGACAAGTTGTTGCCTCACTGTCTTATAGCGTACAACAGCAATATGCACGAGGCAACCGGACAATCCCCGTTTTTCTTGTTACATGCATTTGACTGTGAAATACCCTGGAACTCCATACCAGACCACCGCGTAAGCGAATACATGGTAGACGTGGATTCCTATGTAAGTGAGCTCATTGCCGGGTTTCAAGCAATTCATAGGTCAGCCCAAGCACAAAATAATATAGCTCGCGACCGCGGAAAGCGCTATTATGACAGGCGAAACAAGGTCTCGGAGCGACCTTTCTCTGTGGGAGAGAGAGTGTATATGCGCGTCCCCATGGAGAAATCGAGTTCCACCCATCCTAAGTTATCAAATGAATGGAACGGACCATTCAAAATTGTTAGCCTTAGTGAGAATAGTGCATTGATATCGCCAATCGACGGTAATGACGAACCGCTAAAGGTGCAATTCGATTTACTGAAAAGGCTGCCTCCCTGCATAGATGACAAGCCAGTGCACACTCTTAGGCAACGAAGGAAAAGAGGCAGACCTAAAAAGTGCAACAGGATCCAATGTAAAACGGTTTGTTTCAGAGTCGACATTGGACTACCGAATGAGGACCCGTTACACCTGCTGTATCCGTGCGACTGCAGCATTTTCAAGACCAAGGCACAGACAGCTCTTCCGAGTCTTCGTTCCGATCTCGCTCGATCGAAGCCAGTCAACAACACGTTCGAACTGGCGAACGTTGCATCTATCGTACTGGACCCTTTCTGGGGTGACCGACGCAAGGAAGAGGAGCTCATGGTCAAAGATTCAAAGCACCTCACCATTCTTGGATTGGCGCACGCGATCGCTGCACACCGGTCGAGTTGCTACAAGTTCAACTCCGCTCTCCGGGCAGCAGCTGGCAAACGGATCGTGCATCCAGCCTTGTTTCCGTCCTTCCCTGGATATAATATTGAGTCTTACTACGCCCAGGCTGTGGAGCGCCTCGATCAGATCCCGCGGGACTACGACGATTCTCCGGCGAACCCGACAATAATTGCTCTACCGCTGGCCTTCCTGCGAGCTGAGAAGGATTTAGAGGAGACCGACAAGGCCAAAGTTATGGTCTACACCACGCTGGATGGACTAGCCTGCCAACTCAACCAGTGCCCGATTACAGCCGCCATCGTGTTGGTGTGGCCAGATGTCATGCCGTCCAGCCACCATATCAGCCATCTCATGCGTGCACTCGAGCGACACTTGCAGTGCGGCGGCACACTTGACATGTATCCTCCTCCTTATGAGGAAAGGCGTAGTGAGGCATGGCACGAAATTAAGGAAGTATGTGCCGAAGTCGTGGAAGTCCTAACCGGACCGGCTCGTGGTTTCGATGCTAGAGTAGTCGACGCATACGGAACCATAAAGAACACCGTACCATTGGGCCACCCATGTACCAGTCTCGGTACCAGCCCAAGAAATGGCGACTGCAAATTCCATCCTTGGCAGGTCGCAGTGTTCTTGAATCAGGTGCGGAAGTTCGCGATGAGCACCATTACACTGCCCATATTCTTCCCGAAGAAAAGGACCAAACGCGAAGAGGACGACCAGCCCGCTGACAATGCAGACACCGGCTCTACTCCACGTCAATCGACCCCTCCGCCTCCCAACCCGAAGAAGAAGAAACCGACGAAGCCGCAAGTGATGTATCTCCGCGATGCCAAACGAGAACGCAACCGTTACGCCCCGCACATGAAGCAGCATGGCAAGCAGTTCAAGAAGAAGTAGCCGTCGGAGCCTGGCTCCTCCGAGGAGGGGCGTGTAGACGATAGTATTGTGTTAACCCCTGTTGCTACCTGTTGTTGCCCGTTGTCGTTGATGATAGGGCAGCAGTTTATGATCGCGGTTGATCAGGTTAGGCGATCTGATAAGCCGCCCCCTATATAAGACCGCCGCAGGCTACTTTGGCATTCATTTGCTTCGTTCTCTCGCTGCAATAAACCGATTTCCTACCCCCTGTCACCGCAGCAGCACAACTAAATAAAAAAATAAATAAATGCGCAGGATTTCGCCGGGTTCAATTCCAGTTCATACTAAGTGTTTGCATAGCCATCAGGAGGTCATTCCTCCTTCTCCTGCTCAAACTCGAAAGCCCGTAAATTGAACGACGCTGCTCTTCATTGGGCAGGAAACCACGAGGCAGACCTGTGTATTGTAGAACAAGCTTTCAGGTAAAATTATTTTAACCCATTGACGACCGCGAGGCAAATCGCGTGTCTGGCGCGTGGGACCGCGCGCTGGGACCGCCTTGAGGCTCGAATCTCGTGCACTCACTACTTCACGGTATTCCAAATGAAGCTCCCTCTCCAATGGGTGAGCCACATATGTATTGGAAAAGGCCGGAACAGGTTCGAAGCAAAACGTAGAAGATGTATTTGCTGCTACAAAAAGGTCAGCACAGAAAAGGGCGCACTTTCGTCACGAATCGTGCAAATAAGGTGACCACACGATGTATCAAGTGTTTGAAATATTTTTTCTAAATTGGGTTCAAGTTTTTCGCAAGAGATTTGACTAGATGTCTTAACCATGACCATTTTTGTAAGATATACATAGCTACTCATGAGTATTATCTATTTACGTGAGGTTTGAATAGTGTGTTGGGCTGATTTTTTTTATCAAAGCTTTCGTTAGAAGTAAATGATTCTCGGACCTTGCTCACCAACAAGGCAACACACTTCTTTTTGTTCGGTAAGAAACTAGCTGTTTCCAACTCTACCAAGGCCTGTCATAGTTCTTGTATGCTCTCAAATCAGGGAGGAGGGCTCAGATTTACAAATAAGCTCTCCCTCGGTTCGGTATATCCAAATTCATTTTTGACAGGGCTTCTTATTCATAAAGCATATAACTTGTTTAAGGCAGTTGGACCCAAAAACCCCGTCACCCTTTTAAACGCGTACAAAAACCATGCCAATCTCTTGATAGAGTCAGGAACAACTGTTTTCTCACCGAACAAAAGAAAGCTAATTGCTTCCCTGAAGAGCAATCAAAGTTATTTTACTTTATTTTACGCAAACTTGATAACTAGCTGTTTCCAACTCTACCAAGGCCTGTCATAGTTCTTGTATGCTCTCAAATCAGGGAGGAGGGCTCAGATGTACAAATGAGCTCTCCTTCGGTTCGGTATATCCAAATTCGTTTTTGACAGGGCTTCTTATTCATAGAGCATATAACTTGTTTAAGGCAGTTGGAACCAAAAACCCCGTCACCCTTTTAAACGCGTACAAAAACCATGTCAATCTCTTGATAGAGTCAGGAACAACTGTTTTCTCACCGAACAAAAGAAAGCTAATTGCTTCCCTGAAGAGCAATCAAAGTTATTTTACTTTATTTTACGCAGACTTGATATTCTATGCACAGGTTTGCCTCATCAGTACTTTCCCTTGATTGTAAGAAAAAATCTCTCATTCCCGTTTATGGAGTACTGTGCAAAAAGTTCCTTGACTTCCTTTCCTTCCCAATGGAGAGCAGCATCGTTCAATTTACGGCTTCCCAGTGTGAGCAGGAAGAAGAAGAATGGTTCTCTGGTGGCTATCAAAATGCATAGTATCATAAATCACCTGGACTTCACTCTCAGTAATGAGTTTCTCTGCTTCGCGCGAAGTATATCTTTTGTGAAAATCGACATTTTGCGCCTTTTCCGCCGAGGTGGACTTCTAGGCAGCGTTCGGCTCGACCTGCGCCCTGCACTTATCGCCGATCTCATGTAAATGCAGACCAGCTGTCCGGCGCGTATGACCGCGCCGGACAGCTGGTCTGCATTTACATGAGATCCTTATCGCCCGCATCCGCTGTAGGTCTTCCTCGCACCTAGGTGCGAGACCCAACGGTACCACGCCATTTCTAGGGAGCGGCACAGCACCGTTGGAGCAACGGGACTATTGATTGTTCCTACTTGTTGCATGAGTATGTTCTGAATTTTTTCGTGCATATCAATTAATAAAAATATTTTCTATTTTTGAAAAACATGTTTTGAAGCATCACACATTCAGTGCTAAAAATATGTTAATTCCTTACAATGCCGTCTTCCTGACTGTCCAATATAACTATTCTATCTAGATTTTTTGTAATTGAATTTTCTATCCATTTGTACGACTCTAATCTGATTTGGTACAGGAATTGGTTTGACAATGTTGCAGCGCCCTTTCAAAAGCAACTAACCTTCTCACCACCTAGTTGGTATCTAATTAATCCGCTGTTTGGTTAAAGGTTGAGGCCTATAACCATACCCTGTTTGAGATGCGCTAGACGTTTTAGTTGTACGGGATGCCACGAAGGCAATTCGAATGCGTATTAGGTCTTCCCAATGACTTGTAGAGTTCTGTCAATAGACGAGCCAGTGCATAACACAAAGAAAAAATATTTACATTTTTCTATTTCTTCACTGATATGTACGAAAAATTCCGGAATTCGTGTGACAAGTAGGGATAATCAATAGTCACGTTGATCCAACGGTGCTGTGCCGCCCCTAGAAATGACGTAGTACCGCTGGGTCTCGCACCCAGGGTGCGAGGAAGACCTACAGGGGACGATGAGCGCAGAGCACAGGTCGAGCCGAGAGCTGCATAGAAGTCGACCTCGGCGTAAAAGGCGCAAACTTTCGATTTGCTTGAAATTTAATAAAACTACATTGTGATGAAGCGCTTGCAGCAGTGAAATGCGCTACCCTAAGCATTTTAGAGACTGAGTGACACAGAGACCTAGCTGGAGAAAACAAAGTGGGATCAAGCTGTCGTTGTTTTTCTTCGAGTTTCGGTATCTATAGAAAACAATTTGATTGAACTAGGTTTCTTCCACTTTACACGTTTCAGATGCACCAAAGCCTATTTTGCACTGAAAAAATCTTAGAATCTTAGCTCCTTTTTTAAAGAGTTACAGTACGTGCAACGTCGGGAAAATCCATTGGTGAGGATCAGGGGTGCACATTTTACGGTTAACGAGTTAACGAATCTAACGAATTAACGGCATTTTCCGTTAAAATCTGGCTTAACGACTTAACGGAAATTATTAGAAATTTAACGGAATTTTTAACGGTCTTCTTTATCAGTGTCTTTTTCACATTTATCCTTAGTATTCTCTAATGCTGCAGGTCTCATCCTCTCGAATAGGACTGTTCCTCAAAAGCACTATCAAAATCAGCAAGAATAGTTTAATATTTTCATGAATTTGTTTTGAATTTTTGGAAATAAAACATTTTTGGGGCGCGTGTTGCGCTGTCGGAGTAGGTGCCGGCTCTAGCGTGCACCCTATACCAGGTTTCTGGTTCGGATTTCTCGCCCAGGCCAACCAAGCCTTCCATCCCTCCGGGGTCGGTGAATTGGTACCAGACTTGTCTGACTTGTATTTGTGAATGACTTATTCGACGCAGACCTCTCCAGGTATTTGACCCTCACTGAACACGCAGATAAAGTACCATTTCTTGTATCATCATTTCGTATTGGGATTTGAAACTTCTATGATAGATCGTTGGGCGCGTGTAGCGCAGTCGGAGGAGGCGCGACTGCCGCGTGCTCCCGATACCAGGTTCCTGGTTCGGATTTCTCGCCCAGGCCAACCAAGCCTTCCATCCCTCCGGGGTCGGTGAATTGGTACCAGACTTGTCTGGAAAGGATAGAGCGCTGACTTCTCCATCGGCTGGCCACAGCAAGTCATTGTATCGCCAAATACGCGTTCAAATCGTCTCCACGATATCCCGTTGAAGTGGAATGTGATGCACATCCCATAAAAGCGATTCATTAACGCCGTCCTTTATCCTAATCCTTTAATGCATTTTGGAGCTAGAAATTTCTTCGCCGAGCGCTCAGCACGTCAACGAATCCTCATAGATACTCGTCTAATCTCCCTGTAAGATATGTCTATCCCCACTTCGCGTTGCTTATCTTTTGCTTGTGCTCTTTTGAATACATTTGCTCGCAACCTGGAACAGTCGAGTGGGAGAGAAGAATGTTTTTGGCCGCTAGACGTTTTTTGAACAATTTTAGAAAACGCTAATATAAAAAAAATTAAAAAAGCCACTTTTTCTGAACGCCAACACGTTGACGACGAGCCACATCTTTTCGGCAGTGTGGGACCCGACGTTGCAAAAAATGGAGTGGTCTCAGGCACTCGAAAATCGTGGTGAAAATCGTCTTCGTCAAGGTGTTAATATTCCACTGATAGACTTTTAATTGTACTTTTATTAATTCTTTCTGTACTTGATGAGCTGGTGCCTGCATCGAGATTGCATATGCTCGCAAAACAGTCAGACAACAGAACTAGGAAGGGGTGGGGGAAACTACCTACCTGATCGCACATTTTAAGATGCCTTGTCGGTGATCATCTTGAATGATAATTCTATACCTGCTCTTATTCCACACCCTGTAGATAATTTGTTGCTGAACGCTTATTTGTTTTCTGCGTTTGTTGATGCTGAATTGTTTATTTTACATGGCAGTGCTACACTCCATACCTTGATCGTTAAATTTCGCTGAAAAGCTGTTGACCTCTTGAGGCTGAAACATATAAGGTTTATCTTGATCTTTTCAACTGAAATAATGGTTTGCATCTAGTTGTATTTTTTAACGAAATTTAACGACTTACTGGAAATTTAACGAAGATTTTCCGTTAAAAAGCTTTGTTAAAAAATTTAACGCACAGAATTTTGTGTGCACCCCTGGTGAGGATGGCACGTAATTGATCTGCGGCCGCTAGATGTCGTCGCTGTTCTACGCCAAAGCGCTCCATCTTCTCCTTCCTCCTGTACTTCGTTGATAGAAATGCCCTCCGTACACAGGGAAACCCTCGTCCGCTCGCCTCCTTGTTCACGAAATTTAATAAAACTACATTGTGAGAAGGCGCTTGCAGCGGCGAGATGTGCTACCCTAAGCATTTTAGAGACTGAATGACCCAGAGAGCTAGGCGGAGAAAACAAAGTGGGATCAAGATGTTGTTGGTGTTTCCTCCGAGCTTCGGTGTATATAAAAGACTACTCGATTGAGCAGGGTTCCTTCCACCGTACCTGTTTCAGAGACACTAAAGCCTATTTTGTACTGAAAAAATGTTAGCTTCTTAGCGTTCTCTTTTAAAAAGTTACAGTGCGTGAACATCGAGAAAATCCATTGCTGAAGGTGGTGCGCAATTGATTTGTGGCGTCGCTGTTCTACGCGAAAGCGCTCCAGCTTCTCCTTTCTCTTGTTCTTCGTTGACAAAAACACCTTCCGTACTTCGTGCGGAACAGGGAAATTCACTACTGAGAGCAAAGCACGGAGGATTTATGGCTAGCAAAACCTTTCTTCTTTTCAGACTCAAAATGGCTTCATCTGCTTCTAATATATGCGTT
Source organism: Heligmosomoides polygyrus polygyrus (assembly GCA_947396885.1). Lineage (NCBI taxonomy): Eukaryota > Metazoa > Nematoda > Chromadorea > Rhabditida > Heligmosomidae > Heligmosomoides > Heligmosomoides polygyrus. The sequence goes on along the minus strand of OX377202.1, from coordinate 68,581,927 downwards.
TTAGAGTTTAGAGTAGGATCCAGCTTTGTAACTTCCTTTTTTAAAAAAAGTTGTAGCACCTGCTACACAAGAGAAATTCACTGTTGAGGGAGAAAGAAGAACGGGTTGGGGATGTGAAACCTAATAATTCCTCCAGACTTGATACTTTAATAGATTAATAGTTGCACAAGGGACATTCTGCCAATTATACATAATTATCCATTCCCTGTGAAAGTGGTAGCGCCTCCGAGGACACGCCGGCTGTCGCATGCAGACGATATTTTGTGTTTGGACGCCGTCCAGGCCCACCGATCAGTTCAATCCTCCGAAGTCGGCTAATCAGTAGTAGATTAGTCCAGCAAGGACAAAACATTGACTTGTCCATCAACAGTCACCGCAACTGGTCGTGTAGAAATATGGGTTTTGATCTCTACAATACCTCGAAATAGAGTGCATAGCGCGGCGCGTCCCAGTTCGGAGCTAACTGCACCGTTTCCTATGTATTTTTAATCCTCTTCCTTAATTTGATCAGACAGAGGCAATTTTTCGCCAGTGAACCGTAGATGAAGGAAAAATGTGGTACTGCTCATTAGAATAAACAAAATAAATAAACAGAGTAGTATATAAATATATCTGTCCCCTTATGAACCTTCTGGTTAACAGAATATGCGCTGAAGAAACGCTACTGCCAATTACGCTGGCTTTGAGTTCGAGCAGTTAAATGTCCTTTGGGCGCAATAGGTGGAAACGTCCTTTGCTAATGAGTATCCCCTGGCGCTTTCGAAAAAATAGCGGTCAAAAATGGAGCAACGAAAAATGTTTCAATGGCACTGGGCAGATCTCGTCAAGGGGATCACGAAGATGTGTGAGTTTTGTAAAAAGGATGAAGATCAAGCCCCTGGGCGACGTCGTGAGTCAAGAACCCTCAGGACGGGAATATATCCACCTTCTGCAGAACAACGAGCGCCCTCATGTCGCGATAGTGAGCCGCGCGAAAGTTCAGGGCAAGGGAGCTCCACCCCTCCCACCGTACTCTCCAGGAATGGCTCGTTCTGACCACTATTTATTTGGAACGTTGAAGTAGCATTCAGAAATAGAGAATTTGAGGAACAGCGCCAACTGGAGGTGAAAGTCTCCTAATTTTTCGCAAACTGAGAAGAACCCTGGATTTGAATGACGATCATATCATTGACTAATTTGCAAATTGTTGCAATCGTGTGTGTGTGTTGTTTTCTGCTTTATTTTAATGTTGTAACACTTTTCGGTCAGTCGAAGACGTAACTTGAATTGCGCTTTTCATGTCAGCTTCCCTCAACGATCTGATGCATTTCGTTAAAACAAATGCAGTCAGAAAAATGAATGAGACCATTGATAAATCCTTTAAGGTTTTGAAGCTGTAGTGATGACCTCAAGATAACTAACGTGGAAGAGCGCACTGCAGTACACAGGAAACTACGCGAATATAGCACAGTAAACATAGCGGGAGAAGTTTTCAGGAATGGCTTATGCATGCATGCAGCCTCCTCAAACAATGTTGCTCTGACAAGTGGAATTAGGCAGCGTGGGGCTAGGAAACGATCAATAGAAAAGATTCCATGGTTCTCCACTGGGTGCACTTTCGATCTGAGTGTGCACATGTGTTCAGTTGTTTACTCTGCGCTGCCGGAGTCCGAGTCATTTTTTGGATGGTAAATCCCTTTTTCTGAGCTCATATTGTCGCTGCAGATCATAAATTTGTACCAAATTAATTTGACTTTCGGATATTTGTTTCTAATGATAAAGACAAATTATCAAGTACTTCTCCTATATTCTGCAACGAGTGTTCCAGGTCCGTTCCGATGTTTTTCTCTTCTGCACCAATGTGTTGTCCACAAGCTCATCTTTGTGGTCATACATGTAGCGAGCTCGGGGTGTTGACTGTGGTATGTGCTTGTAGCACAACAGATACAGCACAGCAGATGGACGTGACCGAGAACGAGCTAGTTCTTCTAAAGCTGAAAGAAAGGAAAATTTTGGGAAACTTTCTCAGGTTGAAAGAGACATGTTTTTTGGTCAGCAGCGCTACCGCGAAATTTCGCAGCTATAAGTGCTTAACGTTAGCCGTTGTACAGCCCATTTGAGAGCTTCCATGACGGAAACGAAATGGTCGAATGTCGAAGTGAACTACAAAAAATATGGCAGAACGCAAACTTAAATAATGGTCAAGTGTGTCGAGACGTGTCCACCGTTTTTTGCTTCTTATTTTATCCGTCATTTCTGAAGCACTACGTATTCCTTGCACTACAAGGGCGTCGTTGCCTTCTACTACAATGGACGAAATGTGGACCACCACTAGAATGTTAAATTTAATAAAGATCTAAAAAGTACCGAGTTTACTCATTATGCAGCCCTATTCCATTCAAAATATTCTCTTAGGCGATGATATGTTCCCTATCTTACCATGGTTAGAGGTGACCTTCTGGACAAACACATCTGTAAACCATACCCGTCAAAGAGGGCTGGCGCTCACTTACGGGCTTTTGCATCCTCAATTTTCAGAAAAAAATATTGCAGACGCTTTTTGGAGGGAGGGGTAATAGCCCCTTTGAATGAAACCATTGCACCAGCTTACGAGCAGCGGTATAGTAGGGGAGCCAGGAAATCAGCCTATATAGGATAGACTTATAAGCCATTAGTTCGTCGAGATCAGGATTGAACGAATCCTATGAGAACGGTTGTTTGCCGACACAATGTACTCAACGGTGACTCTGTGCATCCGTAGCGTTTACGACCGTAAGACGCACCCAGGCTCAGGGTTGTTTTAGGCAGAAGAGAAGTTGTCAATGTTCGCCAGAAAGTACGCTCACGAACACCACTTTCCGTCGCTTGACTGTTCGGTAGAATTGGCAATAAATCGCCCGAAGCTCTTATCGTTCTTGTCTTTGAACTCTTAAAGATAAGACCACGACTCTGCGTAGTTCTTACCACGGTAATAAAGATCGACGCGTTCTTTTCGAAATGTCTATGAAGGGTGTCAACCATCCGAGAAAATTTGTTCGGGTTGATTTTGAGCGGCCATAACTACCAATAAGACGGTGATAAGAATAACATGATTCGCAAAGGTGAGAGACGATCAATTCTGGTCCGAGAGGGGCACTACAATACCTCCAGCGTCGCACGGTCATAATAAAAGAACGCTGCGAAGAATTAATCCGTCGCAGACCGTTGCATGTTCATAACTCTTCCAGTTGTATATCCTTGAGAAACGGTTGGCACCGTTCGATTCGCCTCCTCGAGAGCTACACAAATGTAAATACAACCATAGCAGACCTTCCTAATTGTAAGTAGAGCGGCTCTGAATTTCTGCTAAAATTCTCCAAGCGATTCGAAATAGACTTGAAGTGTTTATAGTTGCCAGTAAGAGAAAACAGAGGCGGAGCGGACATGCTTTCGCCCACCCAATTGATAGGCTCAATGCTCTATGCATTGCACACGGCTCACTCTCGTAGCATTTCTGGCATGACAGAGCACTGGCAACGTGCGCCTTGCTTGAGTTACTCTGAAAACATGCATGTCCTGGGAAATAAGCTGCTCCGTATCGCAAACAGCCTTCTTCTTCTTCTTGTTCTTCAGCGTTTGTCCCGCTTCTTCGCAAGGTCCACATTTCTCGTGTCGTGACGCCACCTTTTCCGATCCTACACTTGATCAGGGTGGACGCCAGTTACTTTCATTCCTTGTGTAACGTATCCGACCAACGCTGCTTCGGGCATCCTCTAGCCCGCTTTCTTGACACTTCCAACTCATGGCCTATCTTGCGGACGCTGTCTTCTTTCCCACGCAAAACGTGGCCGTACCATCGCAAGCGAGCTTCGCGCATCTTGTCCGCTATCGGCGCGACACCGAACTTCTGCCGGATAACATCATTTTGAATGCGGTTCATGCGGGTGACTCCAGCCGTTCAGCGCAGCATCTTCGTCTCCAGGATGGCGCGTTTCAACTTCCTTGGTCGCAGACCAACACTCGGCGCCGTACATTGATACTGGCCGAGCGACTGCTTTATAGATCTTCGACTTCAGATGCTTTGCTATCTTCCTATCGCAGAGTACGCCAGACAGCGAACGCCACTTTGACCAAGCTGCACTCACGCGGTAGATCACTTCAACCATCAGGCCGCCGTCAGTCGCCATTGCTGATCCCAGGAATTTGAACACCGAAATGCATTCAAGTTCAGTACCCTTAATCTTAATGGAGCCAGACCCGTTTACTTCAGTCGTTAGGTACTCGGTCATCTTGACTTTCAAAAGTGAGTCCGAACATCGCCAAGCGATCGCACCAAGCTTGAACCTGCCCCTCGAGATCAACTTTTATCATCACAAGAGAGCATCACGTCATCAGCATAAAGCAGCGTTTATGGAACAGGCTGCTGAAGATCATACGCAATGGCACCCATGACGACAACAAAGAGGAGTGGAGAAAGCGCAGAACCCTGGTGCGCCCCAACAGAGATAGGAAACTCCATCGAGGTTCCAGCTACAGCTTGCGCTCTACTCTTTGGGCAAGAGTAGAGCATCCGCACCCACTCTACAATTTCCTCAGGTATGCTGTGTTGTCGCAAGGCGTACCATATAACCTTACGTGGTACGCGGTTGAAGAACTCCAAATCGAGAAAGGCTACATGCGCCGGCTTCTTTTCTCGTGATGCTTTTCCACCAAAAGGCGAGCGGCGTTTATAGCGTCAATAGTCCCACAACCAGACACAAAGCCGCACTGTTTGTCGGAGAGCTTGACGATTTCACGAATTCGCCCTCAAGGATCCGCTAAAACATCTTCATGCAGAAGCAAGCGAATCCGGTACATTCTTCTTCTTTACTACCTGGTTGAAGAACTCAGCCAACCACTCGGCAGGACACCAGAGCTTCGACTTCCAAACATCGACTGCAATATCATCCGGCCCTGTCGCCTTGCATGGCTTCATCTTCCTAAGAGCTGCTTCTGTTTCCTCAGCTGTGATCTTGTGAACGGGACCGTGGACAGAAGCCACAGAATGGAGAGCCGGATGAGGAAATTCCATATTGGAAATTTCCTCAAAGTAATCACGCCATCGCTTCAGCGCTTTTCGCGGTCTGTCAGAAGATGACCGCTCACATCGTTGATGCCAAAGAACTTTTCAATATCCTCGGTTTGGCGATGGCGGGTTTAGCAAGTCGGTACAAATACCGCTCACCATCGCGCGACGCGAGCTCTTCATTGACATCACTATAATGAGTGGCATTCGCAACAGTCACGGCTTTCTTTGCAGCCTTCTTCGCCTTCTGATATTTCTGCCAGTTATCGGCTATTTTGTCGAAACACATGATACAACGACATCTTCTCTCGAACCTTCGCTTCCGTCCACAGCCACGTTTGCTTGTCGACTTTGCGTCGTCCAGGTTTCGTAGCAACGGTAGCCTTTCTCCCAGTTTCATCGACAGTCATGACTGTGGGTAACCTTAAGCGAGAAACCACAGCTGCGCCCTTCTCTTTCATTTGCCTCTACTTGATTCTCGCAGCACCGCATCACTCAACCTGCTGCAGCCTCGGAGGGGTGATCTTAAAGGTGCAGATCAGCGGTCGATGCTGTGGGGCGACCGTCTGATACGGCACGATTTTCACGTCTGTGACAATACTTCGATCGCGATCCTTTACAAGGTCTATCTGAGACTTGGAGCTCCCACAATAGTATGAGATAAGATGGGAGTCGCGTTTTCAGAACACGGTGTTCACTATGGTGATGATACGCGATTCCGCAAGAATACACCCACCGTTGGCGTTACAAGAGAGCCGTATCCGAAACCACCATGACAGCTGTGCCCGTCTTTCATGGCACCTACGTGTCCATTAAGGTCACCAGCAACTAGGGTTACAAATTTCGTCGGTACTTCTGCTGACTTCTCATCAAGCAGGCTCCAAAACTCATCCCTGGCTTGATCGGAGCAGCCCGTCTGCAGAGAAGAAGTGATAGAGTCGCTCCTTAGCGGCGACAACGATCTTCATCAATCGATCGTCAAAGCGCTCGGCCCTTACAATCGAGTCACGAAATCGTTCGGAGACGATTATTCCGACATCACTGGTGGTCCTGGGATTTCCACATAGAACGGCCTTGAAGCTACGTCCTGTCGCTTGCCTTGCTGCAGGACACCTCGTCTGCTGCACCGCACAGAAATCAACTCTTCTTCTCTCCAGTGCTTCAATCAACTCGCACGAGCGGCCCGTCAACGTACCCACATTCAGCGTTGCTACGCGGGTCCTTCTTATGTTACGGGACTTTCAGACTAGCTCAGTTGCCTCCGATGACGTCCTCGCATCAGGGACCCTCGCATATTTATCGCACTCGCCGGGCTTTGCGAGTACGCGTCGGCCTCCGCGGACGCTGTAGCACAATCTCGAGAAACATAAGACATCAAGCACCATGTGGTGCGACATGGGTCTTCGTAGGCCGGCCTTCACAAGGGCCTGTCGCCCCCATCGAGGGTCCTTGTTTGACTTAGCTCACAATTGAGCAGTTTCCAGTGGCACAACGTGGAGGAACGGACATCACCACCGATCGCAAACAGCCTCCTGCTCTAGTCATTTTTTGGCCACCAACGGCGAAAATGCAGCGGTCTGGTAATGTTGTATACAAATTGTGTAGACCTCGGGGAAGCGATTCTAACGGTGCCAACCGTTTCTCATAGAACCTAAAATAGAGGTTATGAGCATGCGACGGTCGGGTTCATCCGTCGCCATGCGTTTTTTGACCGTGCGAAAGGGCGGTATTGTAGATGTTTGCTTCACAGGTTCCCTTACGCCTTTGATATACTCGGCGAAGGGTCGCGGCGACAACGTTCCGCGGGTAACTACGAACTACGTAGCTACCCGCGCAACACTGTTACCGCGACCCGTTGCTGGCGCGACGCGGGAGTATACCAAAGGTTTCTAGTGTATAGTAGTCTTATCCAATAGCTTGCCCTGCCACAAGATTGTGATGGAGCTTAAGCAAAGCTAGGTGAGGTGACGGTGTGGACACAACTACCATCCAAGGATTGTCCCCGCCCGGTAGGGTAGATCCGAGGAGAATAGTCGGCATTCTAATTTTCGACTGCATTCGGTAATCATAGAACGAGAGAAAAGTAGCTACATGCTTTGCGGGATCTTAAATGATCACCACGAGCCGGATTTATCAAGGACTTACGACAACTTAGCGGGGGAAATACAGCCGAAATCCCTGATAGCGCGGCTAAACGCTTCACCATATTCGCTTAATAAGCCGCGCTATCTGCCGCGCTACACCTACATATAGTGATTCAGCCGTGAGAAAGTTTTCAGCCAGCTCGTGCCACGGACTCCAGCTGCATTAATACATTTTTCATTCCTGCTCTCTTATGCTCAGTGCTGAACCATTACCACCTTCATCAGACGTTCCGCTGCCTGGCGGCCGCCAAACGTCTGGTTGGGGGCTTCGCCCCCAAACCCCAAGAACATCCCCAGTCCTCCTCCTTTCTTTTTTAGGCCTTCCTACCTTTATTACAGTAAAAATGGTTTTATTATTAGGTCGTTACCAAAGATCTGTCGTTTTCTGACTTTCAACTTCGAACGCGAATATCTCAGGCATAACTTTATTTGGTGAAATAAGAGCCATTACAATTTACACGTCTTTGCCAACAAGAGGCTAGTTTATTTATTCTAGTAGCATAGAACTCCGAAGATCTCGAAGCGATGGATTCTTCGAGAGCGGATTCTGCATCATGACGGTTCTTGAAGTATTTTTCGCGAAGGAAGCCGTTGATCTGTTTGAAAAAGTGGTAGTCTGTAGGCGATAGGTCGGGCAAATACGGTGGATAGTCTAGTGTTTCGTATAACCAGAAATGGAGCTCCTGCCTGGTGATCATCGATACGTACGGCCTAGCGCTGTCGTGCAAAAGCATCGGTCCCCTTCTGTTGATCGGCGCTGGATACATTTGCTGAAGCTTCTTGTGCATATCGTTTAGATGCTGACAGTACTTTTTCGCCGTGATTGTTTCACCAGGTTTAAGAACGCTATAGTGGATTAAATCGGTGGCACACCACGAAACCGTCACCATCACCTTCTCCTGGTGCATACTCGGCTTTGGACAGTGTTTAGGTGCTTCGTCAATATCCAACCATTGAGCACTTCGTCGTCGATTGTCGCATACGATCCATTTTTCGTTAAACGCCAGAATTCGCTCCAGAAACGGGTCGTTTTGTTGCGTAGAAGAGGCGCTGACGACACTTGCAAACGGCGAGCCCTCTGGCTCTCGGTTAAATCGTGCGGCACCAACTTGTCCAGCTTCTTTCTCTTTCCGATCTTCTGCATATGGATGCAAACTAATTCATCTGATACTCCTAATCCAGAAGCTAGCTCTCGAAGAGTTGCTCGCGGATTCGCTTCAACTAGCGTCTTCAACTGGTCGTTGTCGACCTCCGAAGGCTGCGATGTTCATCTTCGAGTTTCTCATCTCCATTTCGGAACCTCCGCTCCACCGTGCGTACGCAAGTATTCTCCGGCCCAAATGCGGTGTCGATGTCTCGAGCTGTTTCTACTGCTTTACGTCCGAGTTTGAACTGGAACAAAAAAATGGCGCGAAGTTGCATCTTGTCCATGTCTTTTTCCAAGCCCTGAAAGAATCCAAGCAACACATTTGAAACCAAACCAAAAGTGGTTCCGAATGGAGGGGAAAATGCACTTTCAGGAAATATAAAACAACACACCTAAACTACAAAACTTATCCGAGTTCACAACATTTGAAACCACGGTAGCAAAAAACGACAGAACTTAGGTAACGAACGACCTAATATTAGGGGGGGCCAAAAGTAATGAGACAAAATGAAAAAAAATTTTTATCTCCTTATAACTCAATTACAACTCAACGGTGCTGAGGAGTGTATTTGCCATTAAGGGCAAGGACCTTGCTGCCATCGCTCAGCCAACTTCCTGATCCCATCCCTCCAGAACTGCTTGAGCCTGGTGTTGATCAACTGCTCGATATGGTTGTCAAGGACTGCTTGGGTTCTTGTGTCCCTTCCGACTAGGAAGTTCTGTAGGCTCAAGTAGTAGTGGTAGTTGCATGGAGAGATGTCCAGCGAATACGGTGGGTAAGGCATGTGAACGTAGCCCAGTTGGCCAAGCTTATCCGTGCTTACTTGTTCCCGATGGGGTGCGGCGTTGTCGAAGAGGAGAACCTTTTTGAAGCGCTGCGAATGAATAAGAGCGAGTCGCCGGCCCATCTCCTCTATTTCGTTCACCATGGCCTTGGAGTTCATCGCGGTGCTCTTGGGAAACAGCCTCCGGTAAACCGATCCATGGGCGCAGACCCAAAGGCTCCAAAGATGCTTCTCGCCGTGAACATCTCGCCGAACGAAGGTCGGTAACAATTCACCAGGCCTCACCCAGACTCGCTGCTTGGCAGGGTTAAGGTAGAAGACGTACTTCTCATCTTGCGTGAATATTGAGCCCAGGCTGCTCGGGGTTGGGAATTGGGGGAGATTTGCGCGACACAGGTCGACTCGTCAGACTGGGGTTTCGGCATGAGACAGGCTGGGGTTTTTGGCATGCTTCTGGAAAGGGCGAAAGTGGTAACTTCTCAGATGGGCTTCAGTAAGTAGCATACAAACATACAAATACGATAAGCACGAAACCAGACTCCAGCCACGAGATGTATGGACACGGCATGGGGTGTCTCATTACTTTTGGCCCCCCCCCCCCTAATATATAGATTTGTGCAGCGGGATATGGTAGGACAGGGACTTCACTGCTCCAACGGGTATCCACCCCCTATCGCATGCACGCGACTTCTTCTCCGAAGTGCGCGTTCTCTACTTGGTGAAAAACAGATCATAAGAGTCCCAAACCAGAGTGCGTAACACTGCAGAAACACAATTAAAGTTAGTCGGCATTGGTAGACAGGTGGACAACGTTTACTATCCGACGGCAATAATACTCCACCGAATCTCAGTCACCCTCCCTACCTCTTACCACACCCCCTCTCAATACTTCCTTACCTCTGTGCTGGCGAGAATGAGAGTAAGCACTCACATGTGACACTGGGTCCCGACACACGTGTCACCACGTTGTCACGACGTCTGTGACACTCCTTCTGCACACCGACGTGCCACGACATTTGTGACCCGTCTTCAGAAACCCGACGGACGATATTGAGGAAAAATATTGGTCCTCCTTATTCCCCTCTGTAGTGGTCCTCCTTTGGTGATCAACTTTTCACTGGTCTCCCTCCTGTTGGCCCCCATACTCGAAATATTTAAGCAAGTTGGACGTCTGCGGCACGGCTTTTGAATCCCTACGCACGTTGGATGACGTCTCACCAGGTCTTCTGAATCCCAGCGCACGTTGGCTGACGTACTCAGCACGTCTCGTGAATCCCAGCGCACGTTGAACGACGTCTGCGGCACGTCTTCTGAATCTTTGCACACTGCACTTGATCCCCATTCATGCCCTGGAGCGTTGCCCGCAGAATATCTCGTAAACTTGGGTGATCCGCCGCCAACGTTATAAGTTCGCCAGCAATTGCTCATGGTTAAGCTGAAAAAAACCCGGCTGGCATACGCCGTACTGTCGTAGGCATATCTTGGCTTCAATCCCCCCCCCTCCCCTCCCCGTGACGGACACGTGGCATTAGCCGATTATATATAGTGGTAGGATTACTGATCTTGTAGGACTGTGGGTGGAGTTTTCTTTAAATATTTACGGCATAGTAGAACTTGATCAGACGGCTGAATGGAGAACTGGTTTCAGTTCGATGCAACGTAACTCATGATCGGCAAACTGATACCGCTCTTCATATGTAGCTCAGCAGCGCTCAACCATGCTCACTTTTGAGAGAGCCGGAATCACTACAAGAGGAACCAAGCTGTCTGGCTCGTTCCCCTGAGTCTATAAATGCGTTTTCCCATTTCTTTGGCAGAGGCGCTTCTGTTCATGCACGCCACACGGAGTGCTTCTGCAGTTCAGACCTATTGATGGGATAGTCTACTGAGGCCAGATTTAAGAACGATCAGATCAGATACCCACGATGAAGCATTTTTCTCTGCCCCATATTTTATCTTTAGCTCTTACACCCCGCAAACCTGCGGGTTTAATGTTGAAGAATCCGACAGGTGGTCAGACCATGCGAGGTTAGCTGCCTTACCTGGATGTGAGTCTAGTATATTATGCTCGAATGATCAATTCGAATAGGTATTCGAGTGATTTTCATTCGAATTTGAGTATTCGAATTCTAATGAAAATCACTCGATGACCTATTCGAATGGGTCATTCGAGTGATTTTCATTCGAATTCGAACAAACGCGTTTTTCGAATGTATTCAACTTCGAATATTCAAAGAAATCACGTTTTTCGAATATATTCGATTTCGAATGTTGAAAATTTTTCGGTATTCGAAACCGCTTGAAAATTCAAAATTTTCCAGGAAACCAAAATTATTCGAGTGTTCGAAAAGTGTCATTCGAATGCCCAACGAGAATTTGTCCAATGGCGCATTTTAAAAGGGCTTGTTAGATTTTTCGGGTAATTAAGATCCCCAAAGCAGTTCTTTAAGTGAATCAAAGCTCTGATGCGATAGTGGCTTGGTGTCGGGATATTGAGCGCCTCATCGATTTTGGTCACTTCCTGAAAAGCCTTTCCAAAAGGGAGAACTTCCACAATGTCTCGCAATGTTGAACGGTAAACAATCTTCCCCCACAGAACCACTGCAGTGGTAAATGACCGATCGACGTCGTCTAATCGTCATCGACTGAAAATCTATTGAATGATTGCCTGATCTGACACGTCTTCCGATTTACCTCTGCGGCTGGGCTTCTGAATCCAGATCAGCATTGGACAACATCTGTAGCACGATTTATGAATCACAACGCGTGCAGGGCACGTTAAAAACATCGATATTATCGATCAATAGTAATTGTAAGATCGAAAATTCTCCCCTGTGAAACCTTTCCGTCGGCCATCCTAGTCACGTGACTCCCACCCCGACTGAGAGAAACTCTGAGAGAAAACCGATATCACCGATAAAAATATCGATAACATCGATTGCAAGATCGATTTGCGACACAGACTTCTAAATTCCGGCGCTCCCTGGAGGCGTCTTAATATTTTCAAGTGTTTTATGTACCTATTTTACGCTAATTTCATGCACCTGCTTTTTATCAATAATTTCTGACACAGCGACGATCGACAGTTCTTAGCGCGTTCTTATATAGTGTGAGAGGTTTTCCAGATCGTCTTAGAGTATGGATATAAAGGTCATTCTGATCTGTACCAATTTTACATTCCACACAAGTTGTTTTTAAGCTATTTTTGCTGTAAACGTATAAGGATAAATGAAGAAGGACAGTAGAAGGAAGGGTAAAGGCAATTCCTTGTTTGGGAGATGCCAAGCATTCCACTTTTATTACTGCGCCTGTGCAAAGCGGCCGAGGAAGGAAGGAAAGGAATTCCTAACTGAGGAAATTTTTTGAAGTGATGATTCGGACGGTGTTTCGAACGGACGTTACTTGTCCTTCACGCCGCAGGAGTTTAGCAGTCAGGGACCACAGGCCATCACGTGTCTGCAGGATGGGAATGAGAACAAACAGGGGTGCGCTTCGCTCTTGAGCCACGTGCGGTGCCTTCTTCTACAGAGCAGTGCCTCATGGAGTCGGCCTTGGGATTTTCATCGCGTCATTCGTTATGCTTTTCTGCTCCTTCGTGGTCGAATGCTCTACTTCTGGTTTTCGTTTCTACAACAGCTACGGTTCCGCAAAAGCTATATTATAAGGTGAGCAAACAATCGTTGAGTGACGGGTCACTATTTCCGTTCCGTCTTTCGTCCCAAAAGATAGCGGAACACAGAACGGAACGCAATGACTAAAGACGGCCGAAAACCGGAGTTCAGAACACGGAAACGGAAATACCACACCATTGGGTCGAGATAACCGCTGCTTGTTACTTCGCAGGGAGAAGCGATTCTGTCCATGTAGAACTTGGGCCGTTCCAACTTACCGTTGGAAGTCTCCTGGTTAGATGAAATTATCCTCTGAAAATGGGTTCAATTTGAGCAGGAGAATCGGCACTGGCTGGCTCCAAGTGGGGTCAGCTTGCACCCAACGAATTACATCTACGACAGAAGACAAATGCCTATTTCAACACACCACAGCTGAATTGTCCAGCTTGATTCAATAGAATGCTCCCGCAGGTTAGTGTAGCGTCGAATTTCGAATAGCAGGCAATAGAACATGACATTGTGGAAACATTGCAGAGAGCACTTAGCACCGTACGTCCTTCTGTCATAATTTGCCTTTGCATGCGAAACATTATCGGTACAGCCAGTGAGTGCCTTACGTTGCATGGAAAACAATAAGATGCATTCCACTGAACTGACAGTGAAGGTTATCATTTCAACACCTTGTTGCTCATATATTACAAATAAAGAAATGCCATATGTAAATAGCAGCGAAATACGGGAGCGAATGTTTTTTCAAGTCTACCTTCTCTTTATTAAGCGGTTGCGCCATTAGTGTATTATTTTCATATTTTCGTTTCATAACCTCTCCCGTAGCGATTGACGGCAATGGAAAGGTGACCATGGCTCAAGTGGAGGGAGTCCATGGAACTCCTCTGCGACCGTGGATGCTTAATGATATTCTAAGGAAAGCTCTACAGAATTGTACCGTAAGGTGGTCAGATATGAACATGTTTGACAGAGCTACCCTGGAGCTGCGATTGAAAAAAATCAGCAAATCACGTAAGTTTTAAATTTAGTGCAAAGTACACAATATTATCAATATTATACATTTTTATTATGATATCAGTATAAATATTATTACTCAACATTGTTATTAATGTACTGCATAAAGGCAAATGTACGACACACAATAGTTACAATCGTTTTGACGTAGTTGGTCGCACGGTTGGTCTAGATGGTGGCATTGTTCGGTAGTTCTCAAGGTACTTGGAATATTTAGCTCTGAAGTTTTGAACGGCTGAAGCACGAACGAAGTTCACAAAATCACGCTTCAGAGTTCCAGTGACAGCGACTTGGTCATACCGTAATCTAAAGCACATAACATGAGATACGTCGTGACTCCAAGCCAGCATACGGTAGTTCACATAAGATGAGCGGTCGAGCATTGCAAGCAAATCTTCCAGTGGAACGTACGACGCATTCTAAAAAGTTTGCTAGCAGCACACCAACTCAGCACGCCCCATTACAGAGAAGCACCGCCGCCTCAGTTCTACTGAGAAAGCATGAGGAGTGAAGACTTTTTCTTGGAAGGTTATAAGTGTTATATGGCGATGTTATGGCCAAAGTCCCCAACCCTTCTAACGACATCAAAGCTGGTTGATTCACTGTTGTAGCCAACGGACGAAAGCCAATAGATATGCGGTATACAACGTGCTTAAAATGGCGCACAAATCTTCGGATTCATTCTCTGCTTGGTTTTGCCTTATTACATTTTTATCGAACAACTTGTTGTTCGATAAAAATCTAATAAGGCAAAACCAAGCAGAGCCTGAATGTTTGTTTTTCAAACACTCTACAGCGTCTTATAAGAACATTGTGCAACATCACGCTCGATTACAAAGGCAAAGCAGTTTCACCTCCGAGGTTTAGATGTGAATTTGAGATCGACGTAGCGTTGTCTATACGTGTCTCACCATTCATTCTGGCTTCAATCTGCCATGCGCAACGTTGTCGATGTGCAATGTTGTCAACAATTCTTCTGTCTTTTGCAACTTACTTGGTATTGCCTAACAACTCGTTTTCTGCACCACCTTAGCAGTCGCAAACACAGAATATACGCGTAAAGCGCGTCGTTTGTCGCGTAACCACCGTAACCAGACGTAGTCGTAAAGTGGTTGTAGCATCATATCACCCTCGTTCTCGCTACAATATTCCAATATTTAGTTCCTCCAGTGTTAGACTTGCACCGCCAATTTTTTGCCGACCAAATTGAAATACCACCTTTTTCAATTCTAAAATATTTCGTTCACCAGTCTTCTTCAATTATTTATAATGCATTTGAACCCCTTGTGTGTTTCTTAGTTTTAGATTTTTCCATTACTGAATGTCTTGGACACGAATTCCTAGTCTTATTGCGAAGTTAAGAAGTTTACGAAACCGGCGGGTCTATCTTAGTTGATAGGGGCGGCAATGACATGATGACAGTTGCCTCCAGCTAGGATGGTAGTTGCCTCCCACGAGACGGCACCACAATCCCTGAATTCACAAGAGTTTCACTCAAAAACCCAGAAGGGCTCATAGTGTGAGGGCAGCTTCAAGTTAGGAGTGGTGAGCCTGTAAGTGAGAAAATGGCCCAGCTGATCGGTCCCCTAGAATAGGCTTGTACCCTGATTGCACTGAAAAATAAAAGATCTCTGAAGCAACAAAAACAACTGCGCAACAATAAATTGCTTGGTAGAAACGAGAAAAGGTCACGAACAAAGGTTTTAAGCAGGGGCACAAACACGTTACTTTTGCATAGAGTGCAGAAAAAAGTACATTGACACTTTTAGAAAGTGGGGATACACAAATATAGGCACCAGAAAATATACGCGTTGCAAACTCAGCTCTGAGTCTGGACCCAATATTATATACAGTAGCGCGAGGGAGCGCAAGATTACACCACAAACACCGCTTACACATAGGTTTTGTTGCTGTGGCTAAGTGGCAAATAACGCGCTGGAAGTTCCTGGTGTTAGTAAGGCGGTATGTACATATATCTTACCCTTGTGTGCACTTTTGTCGGCAAAGGATGCCGTCGTTCCAGTAGAATCGCTTGCATTTGTTCTCACAAAGAATTCGATGAATCTAAAAAATCCCAGATGGACAACGCAGGATATGTTCCAACTTTTGACCGCTTCCACCGTTTATAATACAAGTACTACCAACATTCTACGAAGCTCCTTTCGAAGAAACTAACACAGTCAAGCGTTTCCGAAGTTGTTTTAGGTGCTTCTTCCAGTTGAAATACTTAACTCCCGTCTAAATCGGTGAAGTAGAAGTTTAAAGATAAATTCTAAAGTAGGAAGAGTTCCAGATTTCCAGCAGAAAGTTATACCGGTCCAAGCAGTTCTTATATTTACACCCGATGCACAATTATAAGGCCACCTTCTGATTTGTTCAAATGTTGCTCTAGAACACAGTGCGAAGACTCGGTAGTTTTGTCGCCATGTTTCTTGAGAAAGAAACCTTCCAAGCGGAAGTTTTTGACGGTAGCCCTTGTATGGTATAGGACGCCACGAAGTTTTTTTGAAAAGTGGGGCCGTGCTGGAGTGCAGAGTCGCAAGATAGTGCCGAATTAATTACGAATCATGTGCTTAAAATCATGCATCTATAGATCGGAAAGGCATGAAAAAGCATATACTTTATTGCCTGCCAGCACTGCACGAGTCCAACCAAACTCTCTATTTTTGAGCAAGCTCAACTCGACCTGCCTCATGAGCCGGTTTTTCGAACAAGGTGATCGCGGTTCAATTAGAGAGGTCTCGCTGCTGCATCAGCGACTATCTATAGCGCAGGGGCAACCTACAAAAGCAGCAAGTGAAGATCCTAGAAAGTTATTTAGAAGTGATGAGATTCACCTGGTCCGGTTCGCCTCCAGTAGCTCCCGGTCCGCTATCGACGGTATGATCATCTCTGCGTCGAAGTGTAAGGCACCACGCGGTCTCAACCTTTGTGTACAGATTACCCCTCAGGGGTTGAATAGTGCTCCTCATTTGACGGACCGCCAAAAGATCGTCAGGTTCAACTTTGTTTTCACGCGCTTGAGCACGAATTCCAAAAAGCCAGATACGATTGCAGCTAGTCTGACTTCTGCTCGCATAGCAGAAGTATAGTACTCAGTGTAAAGTAGTGCTTGTCGGTGAAAAGAAGTCGGGCCTTGATGGGCCCGGCGGGTACAGACACTATAGGAGAAATATGAGGAAAGATACGATTCAAGTGTCATAGTCTAGCTTCCTTTTCTGTATAGGACGTTCAAGTTGCCTCTAGGACACCCCATGGAAGTAAAGTGCGTGGCGCATCCCAAAAGGCAACTAACGAAGAAGCAACTAAGTGCCGTCCTTTACCCTTTACTTCCCCCCCCCCATTATCTTCAAAGATTTTCTGCAGCGTTGTTCTTCAACGAGATAATGCGTCTATACGTGCATATCAGTCAAAAAACCCATGCGATTCAATGCCAAAGAAAGCAATTTTTGTAGCAGCCCTTTTGTTCCTCTTCCGTTCAGATCTGTACTCGATGGAGGACTTGCAGCGTAGTCTTGTACAGAAGGAGTACAAGAATGGTGTCACGTATCTCCCGGTTTGTAATCTCATGGACACCACACTTGATGCATGATAATGTAGAGCAAGCTAGATATCATTGATAACCCTGGCAGTTGTGTGCCATAAACTTCTGGTGCTGTATCCAACCAATGTTATGTAACAAACCAATCAAATTACTCTGATTATTCCTATTTTTATTATCAATGAAGCCGGTTATTGAATGACCACCCACTACTGCAGCGGCCTGTTTTTCATAAAAACTCATGGCTGCACTGGCACCACTGGCACCTGTCTGGAACCTCCGCATAGAGGTTTCAGCAAAGAGAAACTACAGGGTGCGTAAAAAGTATTGACGCACCTATTTGTTGTTTCAGCTCCAAATTCCTCTTTCTATTTTTCGAAGTTTTTATGTGTTATTTTTGTTGTCTATATTGTGTTAAAAAAATATGCTTGTAAAAACTGAAGAAACATGATACCGTCGTGGTTACGGTGACCATTTCCTGGCTGTTACCAAAAGCAGCTAACGAAAAAGTAAGGAAAGGAAGGAAATGAATACTTCATTAACAAGAGAATTAGGCGGTGTTCGAAACGGTCGGTGAGGAAAGAGGTCAGCAACCCAAACCTCAGCCACGGCTCTGTCATAACAGATGATGATTACAAAATGTTCAAGCACGATAACGTTCAAATCCAAAATTATCAGTCTCTGTCCGATAACGGTAAACAGATAACGCGCGCAGGTGTGAACAGCTTTTCAGACGAGCACAGCTTAAACGTGAATCCGCCGAATTACTCTTTTTAGGCGATTTTGAAGAATGAGGTCTGGACTACTTTCAACAGAAGTGACCAGTCGCAGAAGGCCCTGTTCAAAGCACGGACCGAAATCCAAGCAAGTACTTGCCGCGCGTGCTCATGAATTTTTTCGTCGTTTTTGCTCCAGTATTCACAATAAAGGGGCCAATGTCGATTGCGAGTTATTCAGTCGCGTTTGTAAGATTATTTTCCATATTTCTCAAGTGAATATTTCAAAACTTACTGCGCATTACTATTTCCACGTCCACCATTTACTGCGTCAATACTTTTTACGCATCCTGTGTAGCGATACTACTGAGCCTTGGTTTTTTGTTCTGAAACCACTTCTTCTGAAGAAATCAGTTGATATACCTTTAAATTTGCACCGGGGTGAATACGTTTGGAAAGCTCTTCCTACCTTCCCACCGTTGGCCAAAATGCTGCTCCAATTCTTTTGAAAAGGAGATCCTTACTTTCGGCACACTAAACTCTGCTCGCACAGATGAGACGGCTACCACTGATCGACCCAACATCTCGATAATGTGGACCAAGTCCACCAACTGCGCATACACACCTAAAGCAGATATAGTCAGCAGGAAAATGTAGCTGTTGCAGAAGGTGATGAAAGGGAGGCTCGTCCTGCTTTGATATTTCGGCTACGTCAGTAATTTTGTTGTCCTTCCCAGTATGGTGCCTAGATGCGCTACAATTAAGATGATGCGCTCAGCAAAATTCAAGCTGAGAATACGTTCCTGTAGTCATGTTCTTCGTGGCACTCTTCTAGCAAGACTGCCCACATGCTTCAGTGCTCGACACTAGGTGGCGCCAAGCGTAGATGACCTACCTATTTACAGTCAGTCAAATACTTTATTTATTTATTTATTTATTTCATGCACCCATAAAAGTGCGCTCAAGAATTATAGGGAAGAAGCAACTTATGAAAAAACCAATCGATGAAAAAATAGTGACGCCAAGCGTTTATCTGTCGTTGTAGCGGCCGCACGGGGTAAACGCCGTCCACGATTAGATCGCCCATTCACAGAACAGAAATCTTAAAAGTGCCAGAGCATTGCAAAACCTAACATTAGGCTGGCACTCCTACTGTATCCGCGTCTCTTTGATCCAACTCCCACGTAAAGCGATTGCTACAATAGCGGCCCTAACTTTTGGCCATTGGGCGGAAAAGCGAAAAAAAAGCCTTTTCCGCCGCATTTCTGTAGCGCTCTTCAAATTAAGCGCATTGTAAATTGAAACACATATCCGTGATCAGCACCGAGCCCTCTTCCCGATGAGCTGAAAAGCGCATAGCGAGCGCCTGAAATGTGGTTCAGTGACCTAATTTCTGCCCGTCGCGGCTGATCCCTGTGCTCGCGGGAGATAATTACACCTATAGCTCCCAAGTGGCTAATGAAGGAAGAGATTCGGCCTTTTAAAGCCTAGTTTCTCTACTATATACATAGTCACACATAGTTCTCTAGATTCCCTAGTATTTCACGATCACAATGATCTACTTTCTTAAAGGATCCGACAATTTAAGTGTTGTAGTTTTCTGAAAATGTCTCCGCTTTGGAGGACTCTAATTTCGGCACATCAAGCTTGTATATGCTTATACTCGTTTGTTACGTTGGAGACGAAAGTAGAAATCAAGCTGCGAAGTTGGAACCTTTAGGATTGAAATCGTTAGCAGTTGTACGCTGCCAAAGTTACCCATATGACACTTCTTCGGAGTTAGCCGTACACTTTTCGCATCATTAAAGTGGGCACAAAATGGTTTCTTTGAAGAAAGAAACATAGGTATTTGGAGGCCTATAAAAACACCTTATAGTCTCTCATAGGTAGGATTTCGACTGGCCTGGAGGACATTTTGGCCATGCAGTTACAGAGCAAACTCACGTGAAATGCTAACTGAGTGTCATTTTAAAAAAATGTCCAAAAACTGAAAAATTGTCTTCGAGACCATTCCCTAGTTAATTCTGACTCGAAGGGTAGCTCGATTTCAAATTTTCGTTCATTTTTACCGGTTTATCACGAGTAAAATGTACCATAGCCCTGGTCCGGACCCAGACACTTCCGATGCCGCGGCGCCATATTGATCCTTCCAAACAAGGGCGGGGTAGAATACGCGGCGTACACCAAACAAGGTTTTGACAACTACGACCTCTCCCTTATACTTATACGCTTGTATTTTTTATTTCGCATTTACGCTTTAACATTGTTTAGATGCGTGGCGCATCCCAGAAAGACTTACAATTAATTAAAAGTTCATGGCACAAAATAGAAAACATAAAAAGGTCCGTTTCGCCACTCCCTTCAGACGAACCTTTGTGTTATACTCCTCCCGTGACTCTTCAGTGAAGAAGAGGAGTATACTTTAAAATTTCTTTAAAATCTGTCTAATGACTTGCGGTGGCCAGAGCATCCATGAGTGCTTGGTCCTCACCAGACAAGTCTGATACCAACTCATCGTTTTCGGAGAGATGGAAGGCCTGGTTGGCCTTGGCGAGAAATCCGAACCATTAATTTCGATTCAGGATGAGCCTGAAAGCCAACGCGCAGCATGCAGCAAAACGAATGCAGCAACGGTAACAAGGTTGTGACAGGCATTCAGCCCATGCACAATCAATCGAGTCCGAAATGCAAGGTTTCGTGCTGAGGCATGGCGCAATCTTGACTCTGTACGTCTTGACTCTTAGAAATGTCGTTACCCTGTGCTTTCATATGGCTCTTAGGGGTCGTTTAGTGTGCGAGCGATGCGCGACGCGGTGCATGTGTAGTGGCCAAATTGATCGAGTGACGCGATTGATCAATTCGGCCGCTACATATGGCATCGCGTCGCGCGTCGCGCGCACACTAAACGACCTCTTGAACATCTTTAAAAACTTTATTAGCAGCAATGTTAAAACCTTTCGAATAGTTCCTGCATTTTTTAGGATACCCTGCAAGATTTCAGAGGAGTGCATTGTGCTTATATGTCATAAAATTTCTATTTTCCTATGCCTTATGGACTCTCAACCTTTTCAGTACCATTAGGGTGAGCAAAGTTATCACCTTTCAAACAGTGCATACATTTTTTGAGACACTCTGTATGTGGTGCATGCTATGAAATGAAGGCTTAGCGTTGATTTTTATTCTTGGTCCTCTATAATATTAAGTTGAGTCTAATTCACAATTTTTTTTACAATTTTAAATTTGGCTTGTTTTCCGCCGAAAATGTTGCACTATAAGTTGAATGATGCCATGTATTTACTGAAAATTAACCGTTTTGTTGACCAATTGTTCTGCAAACTGGGCAATTTTGTAGAAGAAAGGCAACTGGGGAATTTCATTCAAGTGTAACGAAGAAAGGATTGGAAATAATGAGAACTCTAATGAAAAAACTCTAATGAAAAAAGTTTCTTCCTGCACAGAATAAAAGCTCGGAACTAGTGAATCAATTTGTGTGATACGCCACGCATTCTACTTGTACAGGTTACCGTAAAAGGCTTCTGAATGCGAACTTATTAGACTTCATCTGGCCAGACGATGATCAAGTCATTGTTTTTTCTTTCCCAGTCATGTCTCTGGTACCAATTCATCGACTCCATAGGGATGGAAGCCCTGGATGGCCTCGGTGGTGTCCAAAATCTGAATCAATTTGTGATACGCTCGTCGAATACCGGCGCCTTTTCCGATTATATCGGTAAATCTTAAAGGATAAAGTATAAACGACGGAGTTACTCAATCCCTTTTGGGATGCGCCACGGATTCTTCTTCTTCGGGATGTGGGCATTCCACTTGTACAGGCTACGTAAAAAGTGTCAAAACTTCTTTTGCATATCCTGGTGGCGCCCTCAGAGGAAAGTTTCTCTATAGCTACACCAGCGTCGGTCGCCGGCTCGACCCGCGGGCCACACTAGGGACGAAGCCTAGCTACGTTTATCCCAAACAACTTAAAATGGGAGAATCTTTCAGCCCACAGCGAAGAAGCAAGCACATAGCACACTAAAAGAAGAGATCGCGCGATGCACTTCAAACGACTTGCCAAAGTCTCGCAATTACGTGGTCTCAACGACACTCCGTAGGACTTAACCGTGCAAAGATAAAAAACCCAAGCAAGGACTCTCTAACCCAGCCCTTTATACTCTACGATGTAATTTTTTTGAAACGGTAATTTAATTCTAATACATTTTGAGATACATCAGTGAGACCCTGCTGGTTTCTTGAGACCCATCCTAGAGTTATTAGGAAATGGAATTTTTCACTGAGAGTCCAGGACACGGTCATAATTTCACTGAAGTATCCGGCCAACCCAGCTACGATGCTGGCAAGCTCAGAGGTGTTTATCTACTACCTAACTAAATTAAGTATTCCTTGCTATGCTTCCGACATTCATCCAATGTTATGTAAGAGTCATTCTAGGACTTTCTTCCATGACATGTATTGTTGGTGAGAAATAATAAAGGGTGATTGGGAGAACGAAGGCGTTGTGAAAGTGAAGCGAGTTCGAGCAGTCTTTCTGGGATGCGCCACGCATCTAAACAATGTTAAATCGTAAATGCGAAATGAAAAAGTATACTCCTCTTCTTCACTGAAGAGTCACGGGAGGAGTATAACACAAAGGTTCGTCTGAAGGCAGTGGCAAAACGGACCTTTTTATGTTTTCTATTTTGTGACATGAACTTTTAATTAATTGTAAGTCTTTCTGGGATGCGCCACGCATCTAAACAATGTTAAAGCGTAAATGCGAAATAAAAAATACAAGCGTATAAGTATAAGGGAGAGGTCGTAGTTGTCAAAACCTTGTTTGGTGTACGCCGCGTATTCTACCCCGCCCTTGTTTGGAAGGATCAATATGGCGCCGCGGCATCGGAAGTGTCTGGGTCCGGACCAGGGCTATGGTACATTTTACTCGTGATAAACCGGTAAAAATGAACGAAAATTTGAAATCGAGCTACCCTTCGAGTCAGAATTAACTAGGGAATGGTCTCGAAGACAATTTTTCAGTTTTTGGACATTTTTTAAAAGTCACACTCAGTTAGCATTTGAAGTGAGTTTGCTCTGTAACTGCATGGCCAAAATGTCATCCAGGTCAGTCGAAATCCTACCTATAAGGTGTTTTCATAAGCCTCCAAATACCTATGTTTCTTTCTTCAAAGAAACCATTTTGTGTCCACTTTAATGATGCGAAAAGTGTACGGCTAACTACGAAGAAGTATCATATGGGCATTTTTGGCAGCGTACAATTGCTAACGATTTCAATCCTAAAGGTACCAACTTCGCAGCTTGATTTCCACTTTCGTCTCCAACGTAACAAACGAGTATAAGTACATACAAGCTTGATGTGCCGATTAGAGTCCTCCAAAGCGGAGAAATTTTCTGAAAATAACAACACTTAAATTGTCGGATCCTTTGAAAAAGTAGATCATTGTGATCGTGAAATACTAGGGAAACTAGAGAACCATGTGTAACTATGTATATAATATAGAAACTAGGCTTTAAAAAGCCGAATCTCTTCCTTCATTAGCCACTTGGGAGCTATAGGTGTAGTTATCTCCCGCGAGCACAGGGATCAGCCGCGCCGGGCAGAAATTAGGTCACTGAACCACATTTCAGGCGCTCGCTAAGCACTTTTCAGCTCATCGGGAAGAGGGCTCGGGGCTGATCACGAATACGTGTTTCAAGTTACAATGCGCTCAATTTGAAGAGCGCTACAGAAAAGCGGCGGAAAAGGCGGTTTTTTCGCTTTTTCCGCAAAATGACCAAAGGTTAGGGCCGGTATTGTACTTTTAAGACTCTAGAGGTCCTAAACTGTTGAATTTCTCTGTTAAGCTGTAGCGCTGGCACATGAGTATTGAACAGCGGTCAGATTGACCAACTCAATAAACAAACCGCAATCCTGAAAGTCTGCAATATTAACTTACTCACCTGATTAACAACCTCGCTACACTACATGAAGTTTTTCATTACCCTTCCGCAAAATCCTATTGATCGTGTTGGATCTCCTATATAAAGTGCAATGTTTCCGCATTATCCCGCAGTCAAGGCCCAAGCTCCTTGCTCAGCACCATGCATTTGCCCTATCCACCTCAACTTCTAGGCAACGAAATTTGCGAGGTGTTCGATCAACAGAGATGACAATCTGTTAGGTTGTCTCATAAGTCCCCGCCGGTTTTTTTAAACAATTTATTGGTTCCGCCATCGGTCTCTTGCATAGTTCTGTGTAGCATTCGAAAGAAAATGATTTGCTCTATCAGAGCATATATTGCATTTCTTTTTCATTCTGAATTTTGTAAATTTTAGGTCGTTCCAGTGAAAAGTGGAAAGTTAAAAGGTGGCCATCTGCGCTGTTGCTTCTCTCGCTTAGGGTTAGAATTTTTGCGCAGCTTTTTATAGCATTTGGAAGACAATGTTCTGTACTATAAGAACACTTATTCGTCTTATTTACTCATTTGTCCTTTATTGATTTTTAGGTCATCAATTTGGGACGTCCGACTTTTCCGTTCGCATTTTTACCGAAACTCCTGCTCTGTGGTTGGAATTTTTTTGATTGGTGTTATATGTCATTTGAAAGAAGATGTTTTCCTCAATAAAAATTTATGTGGCGTTTATTGGCTCTATTTATTGATTTCTGTCGAATATCAACAAAATTCCAAAAGGAGAAAAATCATCTTCACCAACAACTTCTTCTCCTTGTTCAGTTGTTGATATTCGACAAAAATCAACATAAGCCAATAAACGCGACACAAATTCTCATTGAGCAAGACACCCTCTTTTGAACGACATATAACACCGAGCAAAAAATTCCTGCCACAGCGCAGAAGCTGTCGGTAAAAACAAATGTCCTCCTTCGAACGCCCCAATATGATGGCCTAAAAATCAATAAAGGACAAATGAGCAAATATGAGCAACACGTATTCTTGTAGTACAGAACATTGTCCTCCAAACGCTATGATAAGCTGCGCAAAATATTCCAAACCTAAGCGAGAGAAGCAACTGCGCAGATAGCTACTTTCGCTTTTTCACTTTTCACTTCAACGACCTAAAAATTGACAAAATTTAGGATGAAAAAAAGGAAAGGAGCACAAGTTATTATAGAGCAGGTCATTCGCTTTCGAATGCTTTATAGAGCTATGGAAGAGACTGCCGGCGAAATTCGCAATGAATCGTTGAAAGAGAAAACGGTAGGGACTTATGGGACAACCTAATAGAAAAGCGAGTCCCAGCTGGATCCGCAATTTTCTTCACAAATACGAAACACTTTGAAGCTTTCGATATTGAACCACAAAGCAATTGATAACTTAACTGCAGATTTATTATACGGCTCCTCAGTGTGGATAAATGCTGCACATTCCCCTTCAGCGCACCATCTGCCAGCATTCTCCCGAAAATCTTGCGTACGTATGTACTGGAAGAGATAAATTAGAAAGCTGATTTCTTCGACTTAAAATCTAGTGAATCTCCAGTGGATATAAGGGCCACACTGACTGAAACTTGTGCAAAGAAAAGAATAGGAGCGTTCACTTCCATGTCAGCAACTTGTGCAAAGAATGGGAGCGTTCATATCCTCTCTCTAATATGTTTCCTCAAGCTACTAACTAATAACCTTCTGCTTTATGAAAACTCACAGATTCATTAATGAGCATCCGTAGAATATCACTGCTTCTGGAAGAGTTGATCAAGAACAGCGCCATATCCTCTTCGAACCGAAGATTCCTATAGTCAAACCAGTTTGGAAGCGAATCCGAAACGCTAGAGTGGGGCAGACACCGAGCGATGTGCTGTGCGACTTGCCTGCCTAAGAGAGCGTTCTTATAATACGTAATTTCTGCAGTACATGTCGTGAAGACGCACCTCAAAGATTCGAGAACGAGCCGTTTCTCCTCCCCTAACCTCGGTAGCCAATCAGGCACCGGCACAGGCAGAGCACGTGATTGTCTGCAGCAAATAATGTAGGAGCAACGGCATATTCTCGAACCCACTGGGATGCGTCTTCGCGACATGTACCGTCCCTTCTTTGTTGTAAAGTTGATAGTTAATTTTTTATTACTTTTGTGCTTAGGAGAGCGCCACAAGGAAAACAACTATCGGAAACGATTCTGAAGGGAAGTCTACTGCCACATAGCGATTTTGTGTAATAAAATATCTTTCCTTAACAAAAATGCGAGTTTTTTTTCTGGTGGCGATGTCCGTTCCTCCTCATCGTGCCACTGGAAACTGCTCGCTTTGTGAGTTAAGCTAAGCGCGAACACTCGAATACAGGCGACAGGCCTTTGTGACAGGCCGGCCGAGGAAGACCCATATCAAATCACATGGTGTATCATGAGTCAAGTTTTTCGAGATAGTGCTACGGCGGCCGCGGGAGCCGACGCGCGTCGCAGAGCCCGGCGAGTGTGGAAACTATGCAAGGGTCCCTGATGAGAGGACGGCATTGGGGGGGGGGGCAACTGAGCTAGTCCGAAAGTCCCGTAACGTAAGCAGGACCCGCGTAGCAACGCTGAATATGGGTACGTTGACAGGCCGCTCGTGCGAGTTGGTTGAAGCACTGGAGCGACGAAGAGTTGATTTCTGTGCGGTGCAGGAGACGAGGTGGTCCTGCCGCAAGTCAAGGGACATAGGACGTGGCTTCAAGGCCGTTCTATGTGGAAGTCCCAGGACCACCAGTGGTGTCGGAATAATCGTCTCCGAACGATTTCGTGACTCGATTGTAAGTGTCGAACGTTTTAACGATCGGTTGATGAAGATCGTTGTCGCCGCTAAGGAGCGACTCTATCACTTCTTCTCTGCGTATGCTCCGCAGACTGGCTGCTCTGATCAAGCCAAGGATGAGCTTTGGAGCCTGCTTGATGAGAAGACAGCAGAGCTACCGCCGAAAGATGTCATCATAGTCGCTGGTGACCTTAATGCGCACGTAGGTGCTGCGAAGGGCGGCCACAGCTGTCATGGTAGTTTCGGATACGGGTCGCATAACGCCGATGGTGAGCGTATTCTTGAGTATGCGGAATCGCGTAATCTCACCATTGTGAACACCGTCTTCCGAAAACGCGACTCCCACCTCATCTCATACTATAGTGGGAGCTCCAAGTCTCAGATAGATTTCGTCCTTGTGAAGGATCGCGACCGAAGTCTTGTCACAGATGCAAAGATCTGTGCCGTACGAGACGGCCGCCCGCAGCATCGACCGCTGATCTGCACCCTAAAGATCGCCCCTCCGAGGCTGAATAAGATTGAGCGATGCGGCGCTGCAAGAATCAAGTGGTGGCGAATGAAATAGAAGGAAGCAGCTGTGATTTTCCGCGTACGGTTGCCGACAGTCACGACTGTCGACGAAACTTGGAAGAGAGCAACCGACGCGATAAGCCAAGCTGCAAGATTGGAACTCGGCACTACGAAGCCTGGACGACGCAAAGTCGACAAGCAGACATGGCTGTGGACAGACGACGTGAAAGCAAAAGTGCGAGAGAAGAAGGCGCTTTATCACGTGTTTCTTGGCAAAAAGACAGCC
The DNA here is from genome assembly GCA_947396885.1 of Heligmosomoides polygyrus polygyrus. Taxonomy (NCBI): domain Eukaryota; kingdom Metazoa; phylum Nematoda; class Chromadorea; order Rhabditida; family Heligmosomidae; genus Heligmosomoides; species Heligmosomoides polygyrus. The sequence goes on along the minus strand of OX377202.1, from coordinate 68,554,405 downwards.
GACAACTGGCAGAAGTATCAGAAGGCGAAGAAAGCTGCAAAGAAAGCCGTGGCTGTTGCGAACGCCACTCATTATAGTGATGCCAATAAAGAGCTCGCGTCGCGCGATGGTGAGCGGTATTTGTACCGACTTGCTAAAACCCGCCATCGCCAAACCGAGGATATTGAAAAGTTCTTTGGCATCAATGATGGGAGCGGCCATCTTCTGACAGATCGCAAAAAGGCGTTGAAGCGATGGCGTGATTACTTTGAGGAAATTTCCACTATGGAATTTCCTCATCCGGCCATCCCTCGTGTGAGTTCTGTTCACAGTCCCGTTCACAAGATTACCGTGGAGGAAACAGAAGCGGCTTTGAAGAAGATGAAGCCATGCAAGGCAACAGGGTCGGATGATCTGGCAGGCGATGTTTGGAAGTTCTGTTGAGTGGTTAACTGAGTTCTTCAACCAGGTAGTAAAGGATAAGAAAGTACCGGAGTGTTGGCACAACAGCACGACGATTCCGGTTTGGAAGAAGAAGGGCAGTCCTGCAGACTGCTCCAATTAAAGTCCGATTCGCTTGATTTCGCACAGCATGAAGATCTTCGAGCGAATCCCCGAGAGACTAATTCGTGAAATCGTCAAGCTCTCGGACAATCAGTGCGGTTTTGTGTCTGGTTGTGGGACCATTTATGCTATACACGCCGCCCGACTCCTGGTGGAGCACCACGAGAAAAGAAGCATGTAGCCTTTCTCGATTTGGAGGCTTTCAACCGCGTACCACGTAAGGTTATATGGTACGCCTTGCGACGACACAACGTACCTGAGGAACTCATAGAATGGGTGCAGATGCTCTACTCTTGCCCAAAGTGTAGAGTGCAAGCTACAGCTGGAACCTCAATGGAGTTTCCCATATCTGTTGGGGTGCACCAGGGTTCTGCGCTTTCTCCACTCCTCTTTGTTGTCGTCATGGATGCCATTACGCGAGATCTTCAGCAGCCTGTTCCATAGACGCTGCTTTATGAAGATGAGGCGATGCTCTCTTGCGATGATAAAAGTGATCTCGAGGGCAGGTTCAAGCTTGGTGCGATCGCTTGGCGATGTTCGGACTCAAATTGAACGTCAAGAAGACCGAGTACCTAACGACTGACGTAAGCGAGTCCGGCTCCATTAAGATTAACGGTACTGAGCTTGCACGCACTTCGGTGTTTAAATACCTGGGATCAGCAATAGCGTCTGGTGGTAGTCTGATGGTTGAAGTGTACTCACGCGTGAGTGCAGCTTGGTCCAAGTGGCGTTCGCTGACTGGCGTGCTCTGCGATAAGAAGATACCAGAGCACCTGAAGTCGAAGATCTACAGGGCAGTCATCCGGCCAGTAGCGATGTACGGCGCTGAGTGTTGGCCTGCGACTAAGGAAGTTGAAACGCGCCTCAGCGTTATGGAGGCGAAGATGCTGCGCTGGACGGCTAGAGACACGCGCATGGACCGCATACGAAATGATGCTATTCGGCAGAAGTTCGGTGTTGCGCCGATAGCAGACAAGATGCGCGAAGCTCGCTTGCGATGGTACTGCCACGTTCTGCGTGGAAAGGAAGACAGCGTCCGCAAGATAGGCCTTGAGTTGGAAGTATTTGGAAAGCGGCCTAGAGGACGCCCGAAGTAGCGTTGGTCCGATACGTTACACATGGACATAAAAGTAACCGGCGTCCACCCTGATGAAGCCCAGAATTGAGAAAGGTGGCGTCACGACACCTGAAGAGCGGACCCCTCCACGAAGCGGGACAAACGCTGAAGAAGAAGAAGAAGAAGCTTCGTTTTTTTTTCTCGGTGCACGAAGAAAGTCGTTCCCGGCGAGATGGCTCCGGCTCTAATTCTGGGATCATATTCTTTCGGGGAAAAGTGTAAAAACAGTTAAAAACAGATCGCGTCTATTGAAGGTTGTTGTGCCAAACACATATTATCAGAAGTTATCACACAGGAGAGCTTCAAACTACGATCCTTTTCCTGTAGAGGGGTGTATATCCGCTCCTCCCTTACCAAACAGGAAAGAGATCGGATAAGAGAGAGCAGACTTGCTACTAATAGGTCCGCAGTAGACATTAAGCTCACTTCTCAAGCAACCCAATCTTCTGCGGTAAACTAACGACTCTTCCTCAGGTATCTGCAACGAGCCTAAAGTGTTTTTATTCAAATATCAGGTCTCTTCAGAAAAACATTTCGAATTTGATGTTCGCTGCAACATTCTCCAATTATGACCTTATAATGTTAACTGAAACTTGGTTAAGTGATATTAATGACCTTGCACCAATTCCTGGACAGATGAATTCATCCTATTGCTTTGTAAGATGTGACAGAGTTCAAAAAAGGGGTGGAGGTGTTGTTGTACTTATTAAGCGTTCCATAGCATTTGAGGTTGTCTGGTGGGAATCTTATCCCAATGCCTTTGAAATAATCTCCTGTGATCTAAATATGCTTCAATCCACCGTCAGGATAATTGCGGTCTCTAGGACACCTAGTTGCACCACTGGTGGTACGATACAGCTTACCAAGGATTTAAGTGATTTAGCCTCATTTGAAGGGCAATGGGACGACATTATAAACGGCGACTTCAACTTTCCAGATATTGACTGAGTAAAGGTTCCTCTGCATGCCACTTCTTTTACATCACTAATGTTTCTCAATTTTTCCAACTCTAGCAAGCTTTTTCAAAAGTTCACAAACCAACTCGCGATAGTCATATACTGATCTTGTTGTTTGTAGCGACACTAAGCTAATACGTGATGTACTTGTATCTGCACCGACTGGGTCAAGTGATCACAACAGCCTTTCTTACAATGTGAAGACTTTCATAGATCCACTATACTTCCACCTCCGGAGCAGGGGTGTGAGTTTACCTGTTAACGATTTACCGGTTCAAAGGATTTACCGGCATTTACGCAATAAATTCTCTTAACGAAATTTTTCGGTAAATTCTAAAATTTACCGGAAAATTTAATGACTTATTTCATTCAAAATCATGTTTCGATCTATAGAATGGAGAAGAAAACATGCTACCGATCTTAGTTTAGAAGTAATTGCTTCTATCTTCTCCGATAACTTGCTAACAGCGCTCGTGGTCCTCAACCTCATTAAAACATTCACGTCCACATCATGAGGCGGGGATGGTGCGCTCCCGTGTTAAAAACGCGCTCCACTGTGATAGTACCTTGCGCTGTGATTCCCACACGAGATGAGACAAGATTTGAACTAGAGATATAGAAGCTCTCAGAATAGACGGTCGCCAGAGGAATAAGCAGAAAGTACGATCATGTCTTGTTCTCTTAATTTAGTCCAAGATGTAAGGCATCGGAATGTACTCTGCTAGACTATCTGATCTCTGGTGGACTTTTAAGCTGTTTTCCCTATAAGAAGAGAGAGATGTTCGTTGTCTTGTCACATTTCGCTGTTTTTTCTGAAGTGTCTGGCTTTGCTCCCAAGTGCAGTTTAATAGTTCAAAAATGGTGGTGCAAGGTGTAAATCATTCTTTCATCGTATGAAAAGATGATAATTGTGATAATTTCAAAAAGCAATTAGAATGTTAATCCGAAAGAAATATAGTAATATTCGATTGAATGTTGGATTTTCCAGAAATGTTTTTATAGAGTTTCAAGCAGCGTTTTTTATAGAGTTCTAAGCACCCATTAATATAGGTTGTCCGTTGTTAGGCTTCCTTTTGCTTTGTTTGTTGTAGGATGCTCGTTGCTTTCAGGGCGTCGTTTGCTTCAGGATGACGTGTGCATAGTAAAATGAAGATGATATTTTTTTTAAACGTGACGATGTTTCGCTGAAAAGCTTCACATTTTTTTTTACATCTGTGCCACTTAAAACAAGTTGTTTTTAAGGGAATATTAAATTTTAAAAAATTAACGTATTTACCGAATTTACCGGAATTTACCGGCGAATTTCCGCGTTAAAAATATGCAGTAAAAAATTTACCGGGACAAGCCAGCGCATACCCCTGCTCCGGAGGTCTTTCCACAAAGCCCCGTATGATGCCATTTGCCGCTTCTTGTGCTCCTTAGATTGGAGATATTTTTTGGAGGCACCTCCTGATATCAACGATAAGTATGAGTTTATTCTATCAATTGTGCACACTTCAGTTTAGGAGTTTGTCCCTTAGAGAGGCAAGCCCTAAATAGAGGTAACATTCCATCGCACCTGCCCAAGCTCTTTGAGATTAATGAAAAAGCCTGGCTGGACTACCAAAAAAATCCATGTCTTCGGGCTAGTGAACATTTCAGGTATATTAAAACTAAGTTTGACTGCCTTCTCAAAAAGTACAACAGTAACGTCGAACGGAAACCTTTTGACAATCCAAGAAATGCTCGTTATACTAACTGTTGAACTCAAGGCTGAAGCAGCCAAGTAAGATCCCTACGCTAGTTGATGATGAAGGTAACTCGGCTGTCAGTGATCTTGAAAAAGTCTCCATGCTAGCCTTACATTTTAAAAAATCATACCCGTTGATGTAGATAACGAAAGCTGGTCTGAATTAGCCTTTTCCACTCAAAGTGCCTCAGCTGATAGCTTAGTTTGGTTTTAGAAAGAGGACATTTTCAGGCATCTGAGTAACTTACCGCTATCATATACCACTACTCCCGATGATACGTTATTAAGAAGGTCGCTGTAGCGTTAGTAGCTCCTCTTGAGCATATTTTCAATTTTAGTTACATGCGTAGCAAAACTCCAAATGGATGGAAGCATGCATTTGTTACACCTATCCCCAAGAAACCACCACAAGGCTTAGTATCTAACTATCGTCCTATCAGTATCACGTCAGTGTTTTCCAGAATATTCGAGAAAATTTGGAAGGTGGCTCTTGTAAATCATATTGAAGCACATGAGGTTATACCAAAGTACCAATATGGTTTCAGAATCGAAAGATCGACTGAGACCGTGATGCTATCTACCTTAGGTGATTAGACCAAGTCACTGGATGGTAATACTGACGTTGATGTGGTCTTTTTTGATTTTAGCAAAGCTTTTGATAAGGTGCCCTTCAAAGAACTTATTTTCAATTTCGAAATTTCTGGTATTCACCCCAGAATTGTTAAGTGGGTGAAGAACTTCATCACAAATAGATCCCTCCAAGTCAAGGTCAATGACAAATTTTCTCCGACGTACTCAATAACAAGTAGCGTACCCCAAGGGGCGTATTGTCACCGATTCTTTTCATTGTTTACACTTCTGCTTTACTGATCTTGGTCTAGAGACGTGGTGTTAAGTGCGAAGTATTTGCCGACGATATAAAAGTATACAGGAATATAAAAAGTGAAGAGGATCACTTTGCTCTCCAATGTGCAGTTTCAGATGTTGCCGATTGGTCAGATAGGTGGAAATTACCTATCTCAGCTCAAAAACTAGGGTTTCTCATCTCGGCAATTCAAATTCGGTTAAAAGCATTTACAGCCTTGGTAGTTGCAAACTACTCAGTGAAAATACAGTACCGGACATGCCGCTGCGTCCAACAAGCACAAGCGGCGCAAAAGATGAGAAACAGCGCAAAAGGGCGCCGGAGAGCGCCGTTTTCCGCTCGCCACGCGCCGCGTCTGAGGCAAGTCGCGTTAGTGCGCGGCGTCCTCAACTTCCGGACGTTAGACTGAATGAAGGAGCTTATCCATGCGTTCGGACGAGCATGGCCTACTGTTTGGAACTAACTTCCGGCATGGCGCGCGCTCTGAACAATGCATATAGGCCCGGCAGAATCAGTCGAGTGGGAGCGACAACCTGTAGAGCGAGCGACAGCTTGAACAGTGAGCGCATGGAGAGTTTTAACGAAAATTTCTAGCCTTCCTACTCAGGCATTGGTGCCGTGAACAATGGATACAGAATCGAATCTATTAATCGAGTGGGCGCGACCGCTCGCAAATTGCACGCGCGGGCGTGTTTGGAGCGCGATAACTCTGTCACGTGTGAACCCTTCCGGCTGCAGCTTGTGAATTCTGCAGTCAGTAAAAAGCTCTAGCAGCTCGCCTAAGCATAGCGATGTAGCTTAAGAACTGACAAAGTTACGGTGGTGCAAAAATGGAGGTCAGGCTTGCACAACCATTTTTTTTCGATTTCAGGCGATCCCTGCGGGAAGAGGCGATGAGCTGACGGCCTACAAATGCATACGCTAACAAATCACTTAACGTACTTTACAAGAAGGTGCTTACAGCTCTCCAGCTGCCTAACCTGCCTTAGTTACAGCTGCCGCTTTAGAGCGGCGGACGGCGACAGTAAAGATTCTTCCGCCCTTCCTCCTTCCGGTTTTGAGTTTTCGGCACTCGCAATGACACTGTTCTGTTCAGCTCGATGAGCTCTATCGAACGGTGTCAATCTCGACCAGTTTTGGAAGAATCGAATTTTTGACAATTTCGGTCGAAGAAGACGGCGCCGCTCTAGGTCGCGGCAGAGAGTGATGAGTCATCGAAAATCGATACTTCCGAACCGGGCCAAATTGATTAAGATTCGATAGAGCTTTTCGTGCTGAATTGAACAGTGCTGCTACGAGTAGCGAATACCGTAATCTGGGCGAGTAAGAGCAGGGAGAACATCGACCGTTATCGTGCTAAATTGCACATGCGGGCGTGTTCAGAGCGCAGTAGCTCGGTCAGGTTCGAGTCGTTTCGGCAGCAACTCGTGGGTCTTATAGGCAGTAAAATGTTCTAGTAGTATGCCAAAAGACAGTAATGTAGCTTACGATAGGACAAAGTTACAGCGCTGCGAAAATGCAGGTTAGCCTTGTGTGACACGATTTTTTCTAAATTCAGTCGATCCCTGTGGGAAGACGTGGAGAGCTAACATCTTACAAATGCGCTGGCGAGCAGAACGCTTAAGGTTCTTTACGAAAACGTGCTCACAACTTCCTAGCTTATTAATTCGCTTAGTACCAGCTGCCATTTTAGAGCGGCGGACTTAGCGGTTGAAGTTTCCTGCCCTCTTTCACCCATATTTGGGTTTTCGATACCACCAATAACACCATTAGCTTCACCGCGAAAAGCTCTATCGAATGGTAACCAATTTGGCCCCGTTCGGAAATATCGATTTTCGATGACGTCACCGTCCCTCTGCCGCGGCCTTCAGTGGCCTTGTCCTCGGTGCGAAACCGCCAAAAAGAACCTTAAGCGTTCTGCTCGCCAGCGCATTTGTAAGATGTTAGCTCTCCACGTCTTCCCACTGAATTTGGAAAAAATCGTGTCACACAAGGCTAACCTGCATTTTCGCAGCGCTGTAACTATGTCCTATCGTAAGCTACATTACTGTCTTTTGGCGTACTTCTAGAATATTTTACTGCCTATAAGACCCATGAGTTGCAGCCGAAACGACTCGAACCAGACCGAGCTACTGCGCTCTGAACACGCCCGCATGTGCAATTTAGCACAATAACGGTCGATGTTCTCCCTGCCCTTACTCGCCCAGATTACGGTATTCGCTACTCGTAGCAGCACTGTTCAATTCAGCACGAAAAGCTCTTATCGAGTCTTAACCAATTTGGCCCGGTTCGGAAATATCGATTTCCGATGACTCATCACTCTCTGCCGCGACCTAGAGCGGCGCCGTCTTCTTCGACCGAAATTGTCAAAAAATCGATTTTTCCAAAACTGGTCGAGATTGACACCGTTCGATAGAGCTCATCGAGCTGAACAGAACAGTGTCATTGCGAGTGCCGAAAACTCAAAACCGGAAGGAGTAAGGGCGGAAGAATCTTTACTGTCGCCGTCCGCTGCTCTAAAGCGGCAGCTGTAACTAAGTCAATTTAATAAGCTAGGGAGTTGTGAGCATGTTTTCGTAAAGAACCTTAAGCGTTCTGCTAGCCTGCGTATTTTTAAGATGCTAGCTCTCCGCGCCTTCCGCAGGGGTCGACTGAATTTGGAAAAATCGTGTCACACAAGGCTAACCAGCATTTACGCAGCGCTGTAACTTTGTCCAGTTATAAGCTTCATTACTGTGTTTTGGCACACTACTAGAACATTTTGCTGCCTACAAAACCAACAAGCGGCAACCGGAAAGGTTCACACTTTACAGAGCTATCGCGCTCAGAAGACGCCGCGCGCACAATTTAGCACAACAATGGTCATGCTCTCCTCGCTCTTACTCGCTCACATCACAGTTCTCGCCACTCTACGTAAAAACGTTCCATTCACCATCAAAAACGCTATCGAATGGTGTCCAACACGGCCATATTCCAAAATATTGGCCTTCGGTGACGTCATCGGCCCTCCGCTGCGGCCTCACCCCCGATGCAAATTTGTCAAAAAATCGATATCTCCAAAGTTGGTCGAGATTGATACCGTTCGATAGAGCTCATCGAGCTGAACAGAACGGTTTTATTGCAAATGCCGAAAACTCAAAACCGGAAGGAGTAAGGGCGGAAGAATCTTTATTGTTCCCGCCCTCCGCTCTAAAGCGGCAGCTGTTACTAAGGCAGGTTAGCCAGCTGGAGAGCTGTAAGCGCCTTCTTGTAAAGTACGTTAAGTGATTTGTTAGCGTATGCATTTGTAGGCCGTCAGCTCATCGCCTCTTCCCGCAGGGATCGCCTGAAATCGAAAAAAAGGTTGTACAAGCCTGACCTCCATTTTTGCACCACCGTAACTTTGTCAGTTCTTAGGCTACATCGCTATGCTTAGGCGAGCTGCTAGAGCTTTTTACTGTCTACAAAATCCACAAGCTGCAGCCGGAAGGGTTCACGCTTGACAGTGTTATCGCGATCCAAACACGCCCGCGCGTGAAATTTGCGAGCGGTCGCGCCTACTCGATTGATAGATTCGATTCTGTATGCATTGTTCACGGCGCACTCCAGATGCAAGCTGGACAGTCCTAGAGCAATGCCTTAGTAGGAAGGTTAGGAATTTTCGTTAAAACTCCCCATGCGCTCACTGTTCAAGCTGTCGCTCGCTCTACAGGTTGTCGCTCCCACTCGATTGATTCTGTCGGGCCTATATGCATTGTTCAGAGCGCGCGCCATGCCGGCAGTTAGTTCCAAACAGTAGGCCATGCTCGTCCGAACGCATGGATGGGCTCCTTCCATCAGCCCATCAGCCTAACGTCACTCTGCTAGCGGTCGCGCCCACTCGATTGATTCTGCCGGCCTACATGCATTGTTCAGAGCGCACACCTTGCCGGAAGTTAGTTCCAAACAGTAGGCCATGCTCGTCCGAACGCATGGATAAGCTCCTTCATTCAGTCTAACGTCCAGAAGTTGAGGACGCCGCGCACTAACGCGACTTGCCTCAGACGCGGCGCGTGGCGAGCGGAAAACGGCGCTCTACGGCGCCCTTTTGCGCCGCTTCTCATCTTTGCCGCCGCTTGTGCTTGTTGGACGCAGCGGCATGTCCAGTAGTACTGTAGTCTGCGTGATCTGGGCTTCATCTTAGACAAAATACTTAGTTTTTCAGAGCATTGCGAGACGATTGCAAAGAAATCCGAAAGAGTTACTTACAACATTTTTAGAGCGTTGTCTACAAATTTAAAAACTCACTTGCTTCTTGCATGCAAATCATATATTCGCCCAATATTGGAGTATGGCCCCACTGTGTTCAGTCCTCAGCTTAAGCGCTGCATACAGGGGTTTGAATCCGTTCAGAATAGCTACACTAGAAAGCTATGATTACGGTTGAATGGCTATGACTACATCTCCATTCCATCAGCGTCTGATCGTAATAAATTATTTGAGCTGAAATCGCTTGCTATTCGTAAGAAGCGAGCGATCTAATTATGATCTTCAAGATGATGACTGGAAAAGTTGCACTTCCACTTACTTAGCTTTACACAGTCTACCATTCTACCACAAGGAGTTGCAGAACTAAAATTCATTATCCTACTGCCAAAAGTTGTGTTCGTGCCTCCTTTTTTACTCAATGAATGGGTTCTGAATTCATAATGCTTACCAAAAAACACACTTTGCCATCTTCGTTTAACCATTATAAAAAGCTCGTTGATAGTTATCTTAAGACTCGCTAATTCGCCGTTTCTTGTATTTTTGTGGGTCCACACATTTTGTCCTTAGAGATTCTTTAATCTCTCGTTAAAAGGACCTCGGGCTGCTTGTCGCGGGAGCAGTGGTGGATCCCAGGGTGGCTGGTATTGGAATGAGCCGCTAATCTAATGCGACCTTGTATTGCCCAGAGAGGCGTGTGGCTCATACCTTTTGTGTAGGCGTGGCATGTTCATCCACCGAGTGCGCTTATGTGTTCGCGTCTGCGCAGATTGTACCTTGCACTTCGGTATAGCCAAAGTCTTACAAAGAGAGCCTCCGGAATGTCGGTGAGCTTTTGCGATGCAACTTTTACAGGATGTAGGGTCGCGTGTGGGGAGTACAAAACCATAGTTACTTTTTCGGAGTGCTCTTATGTGGTAGAAAAAAACCATGTGGACGCGTGAGCGCGAAGTTCATGGCGCCCTGCTGCCACCCAACCCGACCGATGGGCTTCGAGCAACGATACTCATTCGCAGCCATGCGTGCGGTCGCGCTGCGTCGCGGCAGGCAGGGTCACCGCCAGCTAATGCAGAAACGCGTACGTGTTGCTAGATCAGGGGTGTGCGTAAATGAAATCCGAAATTTCGTAAATCGTAAATCGTAATTACGAAAAAATTGTCGTAAATCGTAAATCGTAAGAGTTGCTTAACATGTAGTGCAGTGACAGCAATTTTTTAGTTTTTTCGCCGAAGTTAAACAAAGATGATCCAATATTTACTTACATATCGTGTTTTTTTCATCTTACCCTTGACTTTCTTGCCAAATTTTTTTCCTTTTACTTTCATTTTCTCTCTAGTCAGGCTCCTTTCAAATCAAACTTTACACATATCAAAAAAGTTCGAAAACAAAAAAATAAACAAAAAACAAATAAAAAATAACAAAAATAAATAAAAATTTAAAAATATCTCACCTCTAACTATCTCTACAAAAGTACCAGTTGTGCAGGTACTCGAACAAAAATTGCGTACTGAGCGAATGGATACCGTCTTGCTAGCAGTTTGGCCGAAAAGATATGAACTGAGGCTCCTAGGCACGAGCTTTTATTTAAGGTTGTATTATTCATTTTTCTTCATAACGCCAAACGGCTTCACAATAACAGAAAAATGAAAAAGTTAGTTAACTGAGCTATAAGTTGAACTCCGGAAGCCTCTACACATGACGATGCTTCCTGATATGGTACCACATCAGAACTCAAAACACAACGCCAAAAGGAACTGGGCAAGAGGCTATGAGAGGACTCTTAATCTGGCATATCTTTATAACTCGGGAAGGAGCTTATAAGATGAGATCCTAATCTGGGTACATCTCTATAACCCGGCCTGCACCATGTCACTAGAAGCCAGATTTATCATTATGGATCAAAGATCATATTTACGAAATTTTGCGATTTACGACCCAAGATGTCGTAAATCGTAAATCGTGAAAAAATTGCCGAAAATCGCCGTAATTCGTAAAATCGTAAAGCGTAAATCGCAATTACGCACGCCCTTGTGCTAGATGCAACTGGCGTGCTACAGCACAAATGCGCGTCCTGAACCGCTTCAGCTATGCAAAAAAGGGAAAAGCCGATAAAAGGATCTAAACATGGTGGGGAGAGGTGCCTTCTCAACTTCGCCCACACTCCATACAATGAAGTTGGAGGGTTCTCAAACAGGAGCGCTCAGCAATGGTGCTAGACTTAAAGCAGTTCCACTGATGTGGAGAAAACTGGTGAAATTAAGGTATGGGTTTGGAGTGAACATAGTTAAGAGGCCATTTTATCATATTAATTAGTGGCGAAAGACTATGTCAGGAGAGGATGGAGCCTCTTTTCAGGAGAGCAAATGGTATTTTGCTCACATGTAGTCCTAAATGCGAGTTCTTATAGTGTTCCACCACATCTGATATTAGAGGTCTTCTATGCTCTAATATCACCAGATTTATTTCATTTCCCTACTATACGAGGAATCTCTCATAGGCTTTTCGTGAAGTTTCAAAATCCCGCATACATATTTCTTCGTATTTGGATGAGCACTCAAGCCAGCTGGTCATCAGAGAACAATAAATCATGGAAAATTTGAATTTTTTGCTAGGGTCCAAACTGGTGGAGTGGCAGTCGTGATCATGAATTCACAGGCACCTTGAAACTCTGATAAGGTAGGCATCAAATGCAATTTCTATAACTTCACGTATGTAAATATAGAGACGACGAGCTACTCTCCAAACAAATAATCTAATTGAACAACAATCGAACATATTCTCAATTTTTAGCATTTGCTCTGATCTAAAAAAAAGTCTTGTCCCCCTAAGACCCCACATCAATTGCTCATTACTCACTTTTCGTCTTTGGATCCTTCTCTCCACTTATCTCCCACCAGTTTCACGCCTCTATCCATTTGGAGTAGTTTAATACCACTCGTTTGGTGAAAACTAGCATACTCTCACTCCACAAGACGAATTTCAAACCTTATACTGTTCTCCAACTTTTGCACAAGCAATGCACCAGCCGACGATGCTGTTCGCCAGCCCCTGCACGTTCGCGCAAAACTCGTCCTCTCCACAAGCGAGCCAGCAAGGGCTCCGCCCGGGACGGCACACGCGCACGCGACCGCACGCACCAAAATGAGAATTGCTGCCGCCTTCCAATGTGGACCCAATGTGGTCGGTTCGCGTAGTGGTAGAGGAGTCGCCCCTAGGGCGCACCGAGCAAGTTTAATAGTTCGGTCCACGGTGTCGCCAATGTTTTTGCACACATCGGATCGTTATTATCATGGGCTAGCGTGATCCCATAAGTCAATTTGTACGCGGTTAATGTTTTTAGTATTTAATCCTAGCCTTTTTGGGCCTTCATTTGAGTTACCTTTTAATGGACCGCATTTGCACTGTATCATTCTATTGGATCGTTACAATAAAAAATTTCTTGCTCACATGAGATAACTGTGTTTATTGCTGACAATGATATTCACGAATTATAATCTAGAACAATGAAACATTTAAAACACAATCGCTTATCACACCAGCAGCATCTTGCAAACGCTAGGGATCTTCCTCTCCCTGACAAGATCCGATGTATGCAAAAACATTGGCGACATCGGGGACCGAGCCATCAAACCCGCTCGGTGCGCCGAGGGGCGACCCGCTACCACTACGCCAACCGACCACATCGGGCTGGGTGACAATAGGGCGCCATGAACTTCGCTCTCACGCGTTTACATGTTTTTTTACAACAGAAGAGCATTCCGAAAAATATAACTATGGATTTGGACTCCCCACACGAGACCCATCCTGCAAAAATTGCATTGCAGAAGCTCACTGCCACCGCAGTCCGGAGTTCTTCGCTCCCACGACACTTACTAGTTACTATACTTGTGTCCTTCCAAAATTTTTTCGAATAAACGAATGATCGAATATATTCGGTTTCACGAAAAACCGAATATTCGAATAACGAATATATTCGAATTTTGGACCTTGTCGAATATTCGAATAATGAATATATTCGAATTTTGGACCTTGTCGAATATTCGAATAATGAATATATTCGAATTTTGGGCCTCGTCGAATATTCGAACAATGAACATTTTCGAATTTTGGGCCTCACCGAATATTCGAATAATGAATATTCGAATATTCGAATTTATTCGAATATTCATTCGAAATTATTCGATTCGGTCCGAAGTATACGACAGATGTATTTGAAATGAATGTCAAAGCTTTTTCTAAATTCTTCTATAAGATCGTGTCTTGAATTTTCAAATCCAAACTCTTCTAATCTTAATGAATTCCGACCGTAACGCACAACTGACATAGTGCCACAAATCAATAGCGAATATTTGGTTGAAATTGTAAACATTCTACGGCTTCTAGCCACAAAATTTATCAACAAAGAATACTTTGGTTGAAATTGTAGATATTCTACGGCTTCTAATGACCCTCGTAAAGCAAACACAGAAATAAACGTAATCTCAAACTTCTTCTTCTTCAGCGTTTGTCCCGCTTCATGACAGGGTCCGCTTTTCTGGTGCCATGTCGCCATCTTTCCCGATCCCGTGCTAGATCAGGGTGGACACCAGCTACTTTAAAGTCCTTGTGTGACGTATCAGCCCAGCGCTGCTTCGGGCGCCCTCTAGGCCGTTTTCCAGACACTACGAAGTTAAGGCCTATCTTACGGGCGCTGTCTTCCTTTCCACGCAGAACGTGGCCGTACCAGCTTCGCGCATCTTGTCCGCTATCGGCGCGACACCGAACTTCTGCCGAATAGCCTCGTTTCGGATGCGGTCCAGGCGCGCGACTCCAGCCATCCAGCGCAGCATCTTCGTTTCCACTACGCTGAGGCGACTTTCCGTTTCCTTTGTCGCAGGCCAACCGTCAGCTCCGTACATCGCTACCGGCCGGTCAACGGTTTTGTAGATCTTCGACTTTAAGCGCTCTGGCATCTTCTTGTCGCAGAGTACTCCAGTCAACGAGCGCCACTTCGACCAAGCTGCACTCACGCGTAAGTTCACTTCAATTATCAGACTACCATCAAAGGCTATTGCTGATCCCAACTATTTAAACACCGAAGTGCGTGGAAGCTCAGTACCATTAATCTTAAGGAGCCGGACTCATTTACGTCAGTCGTGAAATACTCGGTCTTCTTGACGTTCAATTTGAGTCAGAACATGGCCAGGTGGTCGCACCAAGCTTGCGCCTCTTGCTCGAGCTCACCTTTGTCTTCGAGCATCACGTCATCAGCATATAGCAACGTCCAAGGGACGGGCTTGTGAAGATCTCGCGTAATGGCATCCATTACGACAACAAAGATGAGTGGGGAAAGCGCAGATCCTTGGTGCACCCCAACAGAGATGAGAAACTCCGTCGAGGTTCTTACTGCCGCTTGCACACGACTCTTTGGACAAGAGTATAGCAATCGCACCCACTCTATAAGTTCCTCAGGTACGTTGTGTCGTCGCAAGGCGTACCATATATCCTCACGCGGTACGCGGTCGAAAGCCTTCTCCAAGTCGAGAAAGGCGATATGCACCGGCTTCTGTCTCTCGCTATGCTTCTCCACCAAGAGGCGGACGGCGTGTATAACATCAATGGTCCCACAACCAGACACAAAGCCGCACTGGTTGTCGGAGACCTTGACGATTTCACGAATTCGTCTATCGAGGATTCGCTCGAAGATCTTCATGCTGTGCGAAAGCAAGCGAATCGGACGATAATTGGAGCAGTCTGCAGGACTGCCTTTCTTCTTCCAAATCGGAATCGTCGTACTGTTGTGCCAACAGTCCGGTACTTTCTTCTCCTTCACTACCTGGTTGAAGAATTCAGCCAACCGTTCAACAGGACACCAGAGCTTCGACTTCCAAACATCGACTGCCAGATCATCCGGCTCTGTCGCCTCACCGGGCTTCATTTTCTTCAGAGCCGCTTCTGTTTCCTCCACTGTGATCTTGGAACGGGACCGTGGATAGGAGCCACAGAAGGGACGGCCGGATGAGGAAACTCTTCAGTCGAAATTCCCTCGAAATAATCGCTCCATCGCTTCAAGGCCTTTTTGCGATCTGTCAGAAGATGGTCGTTCTCATCATTGATGCCAAAGAACTTCTCTATATCCTCGGATTGGCGATGACGGTTTTCGCAAGTCGGTACAAATACCGCTCGCCATCGCGCGACTCAAGCTTTTCGTAGACATCATTGTAACGAGTGGCTTTTACTGCGGCCACAGCCTTCTTGGCAGCTTTTTTCCCTTCGTGGTACTTTTGCCAATTATTGGCGGTCTTGTCGCCGAGAAACACATGATAAAGCGCCTTCTTCTCTCGAACCTTTTATTTCACATCTTTCGTCTACATCCATGCCTGCATGTTGACCCTTCGTCGTCCAGGCTTCGTAGTGCCAAGTTCTGACCTCGCAGCTTGAAGTATCGCGTCGGTCGCTTTCTTCCAAGTTTCGTCGACAGTCGTGACTGTCGGTAACCGTACGCGAGAAATCACAGCTGCTTCTTTCTCTTTCATTCGCCACCACTTGATTCTTGCAGCACCGTATGGCTCGACCTGTTTCGTCCTCGTAAGGGCGATTTTCAAAGTGCAGATCGGATGTCGATGCTGTGGGGCGACCGTTTCATACTCCGCGTCTGTGACGAGATTTCGGTCACGATCTCTCACAAGGACGAAGTCTATCTGCGTCTTGGTGTTCCCACTATAGAACGAGATAAGGTGGGAGTTGCGTTTGCGAAACACGGTGTTCATTATGGTGAGGTTATGCGAATCCGCATATTCAAGGATACGCTCACCATCTGTGTTACGCAACCCATAGCCGAATCCACCATGACAGCTGTACCCGTCTTTCGTAGCGCCTACGTGCCCATTGTGGTCAACAGCGACGACGATGACGTCCTTCGACGGTACCTCTGCTATCTTCTCATCAAGCAGGCTCCAAAACTCATCCTTGGCTTGATCGGAACAGCCAGTCTGCAGAGCATAGGCAGAGAAGAAGTGGAAGAGTCGCTCCTTAGCGGCGACAACGATCTTCATCAAAGCGCTCGACGCTTACAATCGAGTCTCGGAAACGCTCGGAGACGATTATTCCAACACCACTGGTGGTCCTGGGACTTTCACATAGAACGGCCTTGAAGCCACGTCCTATGTCCCTTGACTTGCGGCAGCACCACCTCGTCTCCTGCACCGCACAGAAATCAACTCTTCTACGCTCCAGTGCTTCCACCAACTCGCACGAGCGGCCCGTCAACGTACCCACATTCAGCGTTGCTACGCGGGTCCTGCCTACGTTACGGGACTTTCGGACTAGCTCAGTTGCCCCCCGATGCCGTCCTCGCACCAGGGACCCTCGCATACTTCTCACACTCGCCGGGCTTTGCGAGTGCGCGTCGGCTCCCGCGGACGCCGTAGCGTTATCTCGAAAAACATGAACTGACATACACCATGTGATGTGACATTGGGTTGTTCGTAGGCCGGCCTGTCACGAGGGCCTGTCGCCTGCATTCGAATGTCCGTGCTTGGCTTAGCTCGCAGAAGCGAGCAGATTTAAGTGGCACCACGAGGAGGAACGGACATCGCCACCAAAACGTAATCTCAAACACGACATGTTATTTAAAGGCATTATGTTAATATGTATATGATGTTTTATGTTACAAACCCGGACAAGATAAAACAACAATTGAGTGAGGAAACACCTCGTCGTTAAGCTGAGAAATAAGGTCTCCTACAAGTGAATCACAGAAAAGAACTTTGAGAAGGATGAATGATGCTGTCGCAATTTGGTGTGAGATCGCAGCCAGTCTATACCCTTCCGACTGAGAAGATGAATGTCAAATACTCTGCCCATCCGACACTTTTCGAACGGTACGACTGGAAGATGGTCTCCCAGACACATATTAATATTAACCAGAAGGTCGCTCCTTGGCACTCAGCGTGTTCCGATTGGTATTGGTGGCCGGTGATTGCGGTCGAAGAAAGCCTCAACCAAAGAACCAGAATGTGTTCCTAAGCCACACCAACGGTAGACCAAACAAACCGACGATGAAGTACTTTCGACAGAGGTTGTCCTTGGTCGCATCGTTCATGTCTCTCAAGTCCATTGGTCGGCCTTCGCTTGGGTAATTAAACATCTTTCCAATTTCGAATAATTTCATGGCTCCATATGAAATATTTATACCAAACGATAGAGCTCGAGCTGCTGGGCTCAAATGTATCCTTGGCTTTTCATATACTTGACTTTAGGCGAGTTATATCCAGAAGGCGCAAAAACTGACTCCCAGTAGTCTACCTCAGTAGCGTCGAATATATTCGAATATATTCGAATTTTGGGGCACGTCGAATAGTCGAATAACGAATATATTCAAATTCTGGATCTTGTCGAATATTCGAATAACGAATATATTCGAATTTTGGGCCTCAGCGAATATTCGAATAATGAATATTTTCGAATTTTTGGTCTCGTCGATTATTCGAATAATGAATATTCGAATATTCGAATTTATTCGAATATTCATTCGAATTTATTCGATTCGGTCCGAAGTATACTAGTTACCCATGTTGTATTTCAGTCAAAATCAGCGGCCCTGAAGTGCCCATTACTCTGACCTCGAAGCTAAAGAGACCGAGCAACCCGCGAAGGACCAGTATGGCAGGCCGTCTGATCATGCATTCCAAGAAGATCATCGACATCAGCAGACTGACCGAGACACCACCACCTACACGCCGCCTACGACTCCGGAGGAGACCTGTTCCTCGGAACATAGAGTAGGCTGCGTTGGTGTCTTCCGCAACACACACAGGCCATGAACATCGATTCGTATGAGTCTCTGATAAGCCGAATCGGACGCCTGTGACTGAAGCGATGTGGCTCCGTGCCAGCTTTGACTGCATTCATCGTCGCGTATGCCCAACATCCGACTGCGACGACGAAAAATTCGATGCTTTCTACGTGGAGCTGGAGAAGTTCTATAATGAAGATCACACCTTGTACAAGGTGATCGTCGGCGACTTCAATGCCAAGATCGGGCCACGAAGGTCGCCGGAAGAACTTTACACCGGAACCCACGATTTGGAGTGGAACGAGCAAGGGTGAGAGGCTGTCTGAGTTTATCATGTCGACCAAGACCATCCACGGAAACTCACAGTTTCAGAAGCCTCCCTCCCTACGATGGACCTGGGAATCCCCGGTGGCCAGTTCCACAACGAGATCGACCACATCATCTTCAATCGCAAGTATTGCCTGACCGAAGTTTCCGTTGTCTCCAAGTTCTAGACGGTATCGGACCACCGCCTCCTTCGCGCGAGGTTGCGCTTTCCGCGCCAAGGAGAGAAGGCCGCAAAGTTCAAGAAGAGGAGCCCTAGAACGACCATCAACTGAAACCTTTACACCTTTCTTGTCAGCCTTTGGGAAGATACCGTCATGGATAACATCGAAGAGGAATTAGACCGATTCAGGCACCATCTCCGCGATAGTGCTAAGGGAGCCGAGAGCTGGAAGACCGCCAAGAGACATCTGTCACAGGAAACTCTCGAGCTGATACGCCAGTGTGGAGCGTCAGGCAACTCCCAATTGACGTCCGAACTTGCGAAGCTATGCAGAACGGCGATAAGGGATAACCTTACAATACAAAAGAAGAGGATTAACAGAGGTATTGTTACTCTTTGACAACTCGTCAAAACAAACGAGTGGAAGACCTCAAAATTTACCACGCGGTTGCGCCGTGCATCACGAGCGCTGTGAGGTCACTTACACAGACAAAAGTCGGTTAGTCACCGAGCGTGAAAGGGTTCGAAACAAATTTACTGCTTGGTTCGAAACTCTGTCGTGTCTCAGACACTGTGTTGGTTAGTAAGCGACCATGAAAGGGAGCACTTCACAACAGCAACACGTGCTGCGGGGGCGTGGTCGCCGCTTTTCGTGGTCAGTTCCAAGCAGGGGTATGCGTAAATGAAATCTGAAATTTCGTAAATCGTAAGTCGTAAGAGGTGCCTGACTTACAATGCATCTAATTTCCTTGTTTTTTCTATTATTTCAACGCTAAATTATGTTTTATTGAGACGTCTTGAGCTCGAGCTGGACACTTTTCTAACTAAGAAGGAAGCCATTAAAATTAGCTAGCATCTTTCAAGTCAAGCTGGACAAGTTTTAATAGAACTAAAATAAAACGCTATCTTCAAAACGCTATCTTAAAAGGCGCCTATACAGGGTGCCCAAATAAAAAGCTTACACTGCTTGGACGATCAAAAATGTTTATCAATCCACACCCACCATTGGCTTGCATATAAAACTATGACTTTTTAGAAACAACCACAACAGCTCCGAATAAACCAACAAAAACCATTCCATCCGAAACCTAAAAAAGTAATTTTGTCGCTGGCCAGCTCGACGAAAACAGTATTTGCACAAATAATCCAACAATCATCCCCTTCTGAGTGAGCACATGGCACATTTCTATGGTATGACACACCTAAAGTTCTAAACCTTCTCACATTTTGAAGTGTACCCAACAGCATTTTTGTAGCAGACGGGACGGAATTGTGTGACGATTGAATGAGTATGATCACATTTTTGGACATTCATCACAGTCGGGTTTTTGACTTAATATTGTAAAAGAAGATACTTTTGTGGCATTCTTTAGAAGTAAAGTAGAGAAGCAAGGTGCAGCTTGCATTGAAAGTGGTTTAGCTGATTCGTACAAGGTGCATTTTAAACACATAGGGAAGCATACGGTAGAGAAGTCGGAGGAGGATGGCTAGAATAGGAGTTCTTAATTAGGATCCTACCACGGGCAGTCAAGTCTTCTATACTTGCTGGGTTGTGAATTGGTACCTGATTTGCTTGGGAAGGATAGAACACTGACCTCGACATCGGCGGCAACAGCAATTCATTCAATAAGGCAAATCCACAGTCAAATGACCTCTACGATATCCCACAGAGGTAGAAATGGATGGTGCATCTCAAACAGGGAGTGATTAACGTCGTGCTTTACCCTTTATCATTTTTGAATGTCCACAACTTCTGGAATGAAAGATCGTCGTTCGACGATACCAAGCAATTCCTTTCGGCATTTACTTCGCTCGCAGGTTTGCTTGCACTTGCTAAATTTCGCAAACTCCAAAATATTGCATTAGTAATTAATGACTGCTTGCATTCGCCATCCTGCTCTCCACTACCTAACAAACACCATCGTATCGTATTTTGCCCACTACTTAACATTCTGAACGGAAACAGCCCCAATCAAGACTATGAAAACGAGACTAAAAGTGTCAAACTTTTCACTTTCATCGTGAAAATGTCAGACGTTTCGCTTGAGACGCACCTCATACGTAAATATACTCCACGCCATGACGATGCAGTGATAATCCGGTTGAAACATGATTCTTTTACTCTTTCCATCGGTTTAGTTGCTATTCCACAGCCTCCAATTAAGTTCAATATTCCTTGATGGCTTTGCGTCTGTTCTACTCGTGTAGATTGGAAAGAGTCGTCTGTATGGTGAACAGTGGTGAGAAGGCTACAAGTTGACTAGGCGGTGGCTGCAGCATAGAAGATGGTTCAGCAGGTGCCATCTTCATTCCAGCGCAAGAAGAATTATCATGTTTTCTGTGGACGAAACGAAATACTCTCAGGCCATTCGAAAGTAAAATGTTGTGCTAAAGAATGACTAGAAAAAAGGCCAGCCCAGTTCCACTGCCAGGAATTTACTCGAGTGGCCTATCCATAAAGCGGCGTTGTTCTGTCATAGCGCCACAGCAGAACATTAAAAAGCAAATAGGAAATAGCAATGAGCTATGAGGGAAGTCTTTAAAAGTGGGTACATCGTCATAACCCGAATTGTATCACTTACGTGGACGTTTGTCATACGCGGACCGAAGATCACATTTACGAAAACTTACGATTTACGACCCAAAATGTCGTAAATCGTAAATCGTAAGAAATTTGCCAAAAATCACCGTAAATCGTAAAATCGTAAATCGTAAATCGTAATTACGCACACCCCTGGTTCCAAGCCCGTTCATGGTCGGTTAATAACCAACCTACAGATAGTGTCTGAGACACGGCAGAGTTTCAAACCAAGCAGTAAGTCTGTTTCAAACTTTTTCATGCTCGGACACTAACCGACTTTTGTCTGAGTAAACGCATATGGCTCGAGAGTTAGTGATGCAGGAGCTTCGGTACCCACGCGTTACGGCATTTTTGCATTCCTACTGCTCGGCCGCGATTTGAGTGGTTCGACTTCTACACAATTTCTATGTGTTTTCTGCACGAGGGTAATGGACGTTGTCGCGTGGGCCAACTCCTCGAAAATAGGTGGGCCGCCAAGTAATGCGCTTAACAGACAGCGGCTGGACGAGAGCCATCGCCGACAGGATTCGGTGGAATGCCAGAAGACCAGGAGGCCCACCAATGCGTTGGTCGCAATTCTTCGTGAAATCCCTGCTCAGACGGTAAGATGCTGTTTATGACCCTCGACAGAGGAGGATTCATTCGAGCACTCGTGCATGCGACAGAGGTGAATGAAAGCGTTGCTGGCATCCGCTCGAACAACCCGATGATCATGGCGAAGACAGGGGATGCAGGTGATGGGTGAGAGAATCGTGATCAGGATAAACAAACCTTCCATGATCAGGAGTGACGTGAAACGGCATGTAGTGCGCTAGTGTACGAAATATGAAACACGGACTTGTCAACAGTTCGGTCACCAGAACCATTAGTTTAGGCCAGCTTTACATTTGAGGTCTTCTCCGTGTCAGTTTGAAGCAGTTGGGAAACTGAGTGGCGATTATTCACTGTTCGTACAAACGTACTTGTAAATCGCCTCCGGAATTGCTAGCGACGACTGAAAGTCGTGGGCGGACGGGATTCGTACGTCGAGCATTTTGCGAAACAAATTCGGCATTCTCACATAAAGCAAACAGTTTACATCGTCTACGACTAATTGCAAGTAGATCCTAAGGTTCACCTGGTTAAACAGATAGAGTGGGAACTGGTGTCCCATGAAGAACATGTAGATGTCATCAGTCGCGTTGATCGGCTCGTCGTAGGTAAGGATGCACGAACAGTTAACCTTAAACGTTATTTTAAAGGAAAACTCAAGGAAATCGCCGCTTATGGAACTGATCAAATTACCTCAAAATCCTCTATGGGTAAGCATGCGCTTTGGTCGATTGAGCACGGGTTAAGGGCTGTGGATAATCGATAAGCAATCAATAGCAGCGCAGATGTCCGAGCGACTGAGGGGGGCATTGCAGTGTTATGATTAGCGCGTAAACTTCCGCACATCGGAGGAGGTGAGCGTGTGCCCTGCATGGGGATGCGGAACAGGTATGGCTCAGAGCGGAAGGAACTGCTACAGCCTCTACTGGCATCTCAAGGGGCAACATTATGGTAGCCGCGGTCCAATGGCGATTATTCGCTATTCGCTGCTTCCATTGTACCTGGATGCGTAGTCTGAATCATTATTAACTGGATCCGGGTTAAAATGAAAGGGTGTGGACGGAACTTATTTCCGACGTCAATCACTGCAAAGTCGTGCTGGCCGGCTATCTCAAATTAAGGTTTCGACGTGTTAACCGATGTTGCTGCAGCTGTTTTCTTGCTATGGCGTGTCGTTATAAGGCGATGTTTGCGAAAGCGTCTGTTCCAGAAGGTGTTTCTTAATGACGCAGTGGTCCTCGCCATATTTTCGACGAGACATGTGTTATTGCTATTTCTAACTCGACACAGCTTTTTAAACAATGGGAGATAGCGGTGCTACATACTGCAAATAAAATCTTCCAGATGCAAAGAGAAGTCTGGGATTGTGGCTTCTGTTGTTCTCGGTAGCATACGTTCTTATTACGGACAAGACATGTTTAAGAATATTGTTAGCATTGTTTGCGTGGAAATTGTATTCATCTATTCCATTATGGACGTCGACACGCGAACGCTGAAAACAAAAATGAAACAACGGAGACGTAAAATAGACGAAAAATCTTATAATAAACCGTGTGAGATAAAAAACTTATTAGCATATTCAAATAGCATGCCATGCATCAAATTTAACACGACAGTAAGATTTTTGTTATGGGCAGTAAGATTTTGAAAGACATCATCCACTACTGCTCCACTAACCCCAGTGTTAGCAACATTGCTACACTCCATGGTGGAAAACCGCCTGAGCCCATTTTGCTCACTTCGGGCTTTCGCGCTGCGTAGTTGGCTTTACGTCAAAAATGGGATCGCAGAGGAAGCGTGTGGTCGCATAATGTACGAATAAAACTTCGAATCATCTTAAGGCTTCTGAAAACGACGAAGCGGTTGAAACGTCAGTCAGACCTAAAATAATGATTCCACCAACCTCGTCGGCTCATGTAATACCGAAAGTCAGCAACGATGGTGATGTTTTAAGATGAGTGGGCTTAGAAATCTTCAGGTTCTATTTAATTTGAAATTCATTTTCTGCTAAGAAGCACTCATTCATTGTCATGATTTGAAGCATCACGACGTCGCCCTTCGAGTGTTATAGACAACCAGTCGTTCAGCGGCCTAGCAGCCGCCGACGACTGGTTCGGGGCTTCGTCCCAAACCCCGAGAAGAGAACGCTCCGACCATCTTCTCCGACCATCCTCTTTCCCAACTCTTCTTCTTTTCCCAACTTTTTAAACCTTCCTACCTTCATTGCGATAAAGTGGTTTTAGTATATAGAGTACAGCCGTCAGAGCGGCCTGCCAGCCGCATTGACGGCTTCTCAACGGCTTCGCCGTGGTAATGACTTCCTGTCATCAATTTTAGCTGCAACCTATGTCATGGTTTCCGCAGGAAGAACACATTAGCTGTGTCGATTGAGGCGAGCTAGAAAGAAACAGAAAAAATGAACGACATCTATGTACAATTTGATAAATATCGATTGATGGTGATCGGTACCTCAAAAACAAACGGCACGGTTGTACTTTCACAACTCCAAGGGTCGAGGAGAGATCGAAAAAAAAAATTTCGCCCAAACTTGGGCTAGGGGAGTTATTTGGGGTGCTGATGACGAATCTGAGATCCGTTTTTCGTTTTACGCTGAAGTACAGTAGGTTACGGTAGGTGCGGGTGACTAAGGCTCCAAGGTCATGATCACCGATTTCGCTCAAACTATGGCTATAGGGTTATCTGTGGTGCTACGGGTGAGCACAGCATGCAACGGATGTCATATTCGTGATCAGCACACCAAATAACCCTCTAGCCGAAGTTTGGCGAAATTTTTTTCGACCTCTCTACCCTTGGAGTTGTGAAAGTGCAATAGTGCCATCAAACTTCAGATCCTTGTTCAGCGATCTCGATTACCCTAATGGCCGAAGTTTCGTGCTGCTTGAACGCCATCCTCAAAAAGTCGATAATATCGATCGATATCGATTGCTCTACTTCAGATTCGTGTTTAGCGACCTTGATTACCCCCAAGGCTGAAGTTTTGTATCGCGTGAACGACATCCTAAAAACTCGATATTATCGATCGATATCGATTGGTTGACTTCAGATTCGTGTTCAGCGACTTCAATTACCCTCAGGCTGAAGTTTCGTGCTGCTTAAACGCCATCCTCAAAAAATCGATAATATCGAGCGATATCAATTGCCTCCCCTGCTGTGAAAGCCTCCCGTCGATGATCATCTAAATGCCCATGCACGGTTGCCGACGTGTTCGGCACGTCCACGGCTCGTCATGCACGGTTGCCGACGTGTTCGGCATGTCTACGGCTCGCCATGCAGGGTTGCCGATGTGTTCGGCACGTCTACGGCTCGACGACGTCTTCAGCGCATTTTCTACATCCTGACGCTCGTTGAACGACGTCTGCGGCACATCTTCTGGATCTTTACACTCTGCACTTGATCCCCATTAATACCCTGAAGGGTTGCACACAGAATATCTCGTAAACTTGGATGATCCGCCGCCAAGTTATGAGTTCGTCAGCAATCGCCCATGATTAAGCTCAAAGAAAGCCGGCTGGCATACGCCGCACTGTCGTGGGCATCTTTCGGCTTCAGTCCCCCTACCCGTGACGGTCACGTAACATTAGCCGATTATATATACGTAAGATAGTTCAAGCGACCGACACCTATGCCGCCTATGTATACTGGTTTTTACCCGTGATAACGTCTTCTTTAAGAGTCCAGGATTGCTTTGCGCCTAGCCACTCCGATCTGTGCAACATTCTAAAATTTAAGAATCATCGCTTTAAAGCAAACTTTCACTGTTTTAGAGCGGTAAGTAAGATCTGCCTGCAGGTGTACTAACTGCTGATTAGGATGCGGTTTGTTCTTGCAGAGCAAGTCTTGAGCCCGAGCACAGCAATCAACTGGGCACGTGCGTGTTGCTGATTACGTTAACTCTTCTTCCATCACTGACAACTCACGGTGCTTTTGCAGGCCTTCAGCTTGTCGAAGTTGCTGGTAATGCTCGGGCGAATCTGGGAATTTTTTTATTCTCCTCCAACACCGGACAGTTTCGCTTCCCTACGCCCGAATCGGAACCGACGTTATCGAATGAGAGTCGCCCATTCGATGACTTTGTTACACCTACACCAGGCGTAGGCGGAATTTCTGTTTTCTGTTATTTGATTTTCCGGCCACTTTTTTGGGTGAATCTTTTCTGCGTGTTTTCTGAAAAAGTGGCCGAAATTAGTCAAAAACAGGAAATAGCATGGCACAGTAATTTTGACAAAGGTTTCCGACCGCCAGAATTTAATCTGTATCACAACATCGTAACCTCTTCAGGAAAAAATGTTCTCAGACTATTTCAAAATCGAAAAAAAGCTGTTTGCGTGTTGCTGTTGCTGTTCTGTTAGGAATGGCGCCATAGACTCGTTTGATCCGCTTGATTTATGGTGTGACTGTTCCTCCGTAGCAGATTGCAGTTGTCTTTTACAAAATGGATTTGTTGAGCTGAGGTCTAGCTTAAGCAGGTCACGATTATAAGAAAAGTTTTATGATGGTTAGTGCTATGAAACCTGTGCATCAATACAGATTGCTCTAAAACAATGTTGCCTGCGCTTGAATGATCATGAATGTTTTACCTTTCCAGCAAACATTGTAGCTTGTTTTAAACGGCGGAAAAGAGAAATCTAAGTGCAAATTCGATGTTGAGATTCATTCACTCATCCGACGACATGCGATGCTTACCAGATCGGTAGTTTAAGCGCCATTCAAATGCCGCTGAAACGGCCCGTTGAAAGAACTTACGATTTCTAATTTGTTTCCTTCAATTGTTTGCTCTGAGCAACAATTTAATGTAAGCATTGTTTGAAGCCTTGGATCATATCAAGTGCCGTGCGTGAGCTCGAGGCTGGGCAGCCACATTGCTTTGATTAGGAGCCTGGCTTCTCAACCAAAATCGCCTCAGAATTCATGGTGCTTCCATTTGGATGTTTTGATCAGTTGTTCTGTAACCTGGAATCACCTGAGGTGTAATTCCCTAGATTCCGCTTCCAATTTGAATGAGCCAACTCGCTGCTTATTACGGAGCCTCACTGTCATACAGTTGTTGAGTTACTCATTGGGACAGCTGTGCAGTAGCGAGCTAGGAAAGATGAATAGCAACGCGGCATCCGTGAGATCTCGAGACCTCCTTAGATGACCGGGTTAAGATTCCACATTTTACTAAAATTTTCAATTGAATGGCTGCATATTGTAGGTGGTACATACCGGTACTATACTTGCTCTCTAGGTGGACTCTTATAGAAAGAGATTCTACCTATATATGCCATTTTCACGGCAAACTGAACACTTTTCACATTATGCTGATACTTTTCGAAAAAGTGAAACCAACTGATCATCCTCCAATGCAGAAACATTGCGCTCCAGATTTAACCCATTTTGTCTCTGGAGAATTCACTATCACCTTTTTGGGAAATTTATAATTCACCTTTCCTCAAAGGCGGAGACAGTGTTTGAAGCATCATAAAGATTTCATTTTATAAGAGGAACAATCACAATTTATTTTAAAGTGCAGGAAAACAGCAAATTTTCAGTGTGCCTAGATATTAGTTTAGCCCCATGCACTTGTACAGCATCTCGATGTTTCTTTGATTGAGGGCAAAAATTTTATTTATGTGAAGTAGTGCATTTGTTAACCGCAGAAGAAAAACAAATGTAGAAAGCACAAATATCCTTATCTGCAGTCCCAAGTAAGCAATATTTGCACTACTACCTAGAAAAAAGGGCCTAGACGAGGGAACGGTATGATTTCGTCTTTTAATACACTCAAAAATTGCTGCTTTATAACGCTGAAATAGTACTTGCTTCATTATTTTAGCTGCAAAATGATGATGCTATAATATTTGTAAGGAGTTGGTCAGAAAAAAATCCGCGTATTGGAGACCGACACCCTATATGTTGCAAAAAATTCTAAATTTCTGACACTGCAGTGGTCGAACGTATGCTATCACAATCCGCTCTTACTTAGAGATCAACGACACATTATGCTCGTTTCTCTTCCTGCCAGTAGCATGTTGCTGGGTCCGACGACGACCATGGCTACTTGCCGCTTTACCCTGCAAAAAGGATTCTACATATAATACGTCGAATGCTTTGACTCTGAGGAAGTCGGCTCCCAGGAGCGGAGTTCACATACATATGTACCGGCCCCTTTATTCTTCGCGTACTGTACAGGGCGGGCTGTGATTTTCACGTTTATTAAGTGTGCATTGTTCGCCTCAGTACATAAGGTCCTTCGTGTACAACGTCGCCGAAGTGGATACAACAACACATAACAAACAGGAGCTGGATCAGTATAGCTGGTTCACCGCAAGCGCCCCTTCACTTCACAGCATCCCTAGACAACTAACCAAGGCGACAATGCCGACAAAGCACTCCTAAGGAGTTGGAAGTACTTCAGAGCACGGGCAACATGAGATGAACGTCATTGGCAATGATTGCCAGAACGGGAGTGCTCTCCGCGATCAGGATAATGTACGCAGGAGGTGCTATGCTATGATACTTCTCGTGTTCCAACTAAATCTCTCGTTCTGGCAACAACCGCACCTAACATTTACAGCCTAACACAAAAATGACAACAATACTGTACAAATAAATAAGAACAACGTTAAACGATTCCAAGGTTGATATGTTTAGAATTTCCCGTGACCTTCATTACCAAACAGCACAGCGTTCCGTGGGGTTCATTGGTGTGCCTACCTTGCACTGGAATGCTTCAGCGAATTCGGGCTGATTGGCAAGCACTTGGTTGACTCTGAAACAATCGTGTAAAATGTAGCATACAAAATATCATGTTCTGACAGCATCTTTTGAGCAGTCTTGCTTGTATAGAGAGATGAACTAACAGAATCTGTATCCTTATCGTGTTCAGGTTCATGTGTGCATTCGGAATCGAATGCTTTGCTTTTAGGAGTTAGGAGATCCGACCTAGTAAAGCGTTTCACAGACACCCATAGGACGGGATCAACCAGCGGGGGGATTCCGCGAGACGTCAGAAGTGCAACAGGAACGAGTTGGTCGGACTTTTCGCGAAAATTTTAACGAACGATATGACGCTTTAGTGTCCCTCAAACGAGGAGGAACCTTTAGAACACTCTGGCACATGACGGGGACGAATAGAAACGTTGCAGGCGCCCGCTCAAGCAATTCGATGATGAAGGGGACGACAAAGGACAGACGACGGGTGATTATACCTATTATTAGATAAATTTGGATGCAATCCTATCCATCGCAGACTCACGGACGGCTAGTTGAGCACCCGCTTGGTACTATCAGTCGCCTAACTCCAGGCCTTTACTATCTACTACTTTACTATCTATTCCCGCTGTTACGATTCTGGTCCCTCACGAGCATGAGGGTGGCGTTGTGCGAATAATAGGATGTACTTCTACAAACGCCATACTACCAAGTCTAGTACGTTTACAGTGATCTTTTGTTGTGATGCGCCGTGGCGTGTTAGTTGAATCGATATGTTCGATTTCTTGATCCTAGTCTGTCACTAGTGACTGTCGATGAAACTAGGAAGGAGGCATATGTTGCTTTTTGTTGCACGACTGCAAATAAGTAATGATGCTGGACTGCGATGCAGAAAATAAAATCAGAGAAGTTTGGAATCGAGCTCCATGCTGGTCTTTGTAGGGAGGAAGATCTGTCTCCTTTTATACTTAACAAAGAAAAGGTGTGAACGCATAAGAGAACAGGAAACACCTACCGATAACGCTGTGGAGCGTGAGGATCCGTGAGTATCAGGTTAATAAGTGAGTCAGAGGTCATGTGACCGCACCATACCTAAACAAGCGGCTTTTATCATAGTTCGAGGGAAAAGGAAGACGTAGGTCGTCAAATGCTCTACCGTCGCATAACCCATGAAGAACATCTGCTCGTTGCTGTATTTCTCTATTCCCTTGATTCGCTTCTCCTCTCCATGCTTTCGCAGGTACTTCTTGTACGCCTAGAATGATTCAGCTAACACATGAAAGGGGATGCAAGACAATATCTCTCCGAAGATGGGCTTCCATTTCGTGCCTAAGGAAGTTATAAGGACACTAACCTTGAACGCCTGTTTGACACCACCATTATCAGCAATGTTTTCTCCTTGAGTCAGTTTGCCATTCACCTTCAACCCAGTGCCCGGAACCTGAATGAATGAAGGAGCATGACCAAGACTTAGCTTAGCGGGCAGCTCGCGAACGAACCTCGATTTTTCCATACTGGTTAATGATGCACTGAGCCCTCTCAACAAACTTGTTCTTGACTTCTTCATCCCACCATTCTCGCAGATTTCCGATCGCATCGAACTGCCGTCCTATAATTTTCTATTATCGTTAGTTCTTATCCCACTTAACTGCTTGAATCCCCAGGTACACTTATTTTTGGCAAACGTACCTTGGTCATCAAATCCGTGCGTGATTTCATGTCCAATTACTGCGCCGATACCGCCATAATTGAGCGCCCTGGAACAATGTCCTAGAATCTTCGACAACACGTGTATGCTTGCTTTCTTATAAAAATAAGAAAATCTCAATAGCGACGATGCGCTTTAGGGAACAATAGTGCCTTCCACCATTTTAATTGAGTTCACTAATGCTGCCCACGTGTGTGTACTAGAGAGATCTACCAAGCTCTGGAAGAGAACGACCACAAGGTTTTCAAAGTTTGCAATTTTATTAGGTTGGCCGGATAGTTCTGGCGGGTTTGTGCAACCGCTTTGCTTTCGTTTTCACTGATGGTGAGTCGATATTCAACTTACTTCGCATTTTCATATAACGTCTAATACGGAACTCTTGGCTCTGCCTGGCGGAATAATAGTATTTCACCTATGTTTAATAATTGTGCTTCTTCGAAGACTTACAGAAGGATGTGGTAAGAGGATTCCCAACGATATTTCGTTTAAATTTCAAACTGGGCCGATCCACAGTCGAAACAATCATGTGTGGGAGCTGAATAGTTTTGGAGAAAGGACCGTGCAGCAGCGGTTCGAGATAATGCGCTCCGGAGATTTCAACCTTGAAGATGCACCCCGAAGCGGCAGACCTACAGCAATCCGTGGCCGGATTCATCAACGATTTACAGCTTTTTAACAGAGGAGTTACAGCCGAAAACGCAGATAACGTGATTTAACAGCAGTTGTTATGGTGAAATCTGTGTGACATTTCCAGCAAGTGATAGGAAGTACGAAGCTCGGTACAGCTCTGTAAGATCATAGTTTTGTGAATCCGTTGTTAAATGTTACCGCAGCAACGTTGATGACTCTCGCCCAGGACGACGCCTTCTTGGAGGCTAATCTGTCGCAAACAGTCCGTGAGGTCACGGAAGGTGTATGTTTCAGTAAAATTGATGTTACAGATAGTTTTAAACGCTTAAAAAAAGTATCTAAGTCCGAAAAGTGTCTGCCACACGATGGCCAGAAATTGTCGCTTCTCGAAATTTGTTCTTCTTTGCATTTCTGGGGTCGGATTTCATGTTCCAAATGTTTCACCACATCGCTTGATAAGCCGCGCCATCAGGGATTTCGGCTGTATTTTCTCTGTTAAATTGCTGTAAGTCGTTGATGAATCCGGCCCCTGGGAGCAAAACAACCCATTTTTAGACCGTGTCGTCGCATATAGTGAAAAGTGGGTTTTCTACAATAACCGAAGACTACTAGAACAACGGCTTGCTGTTGACGTACCTCGTGGGCACTCCCAAAGCCAAAATCCCACAAGAAAAAGGCGCTGGTAGCGGTCGGCGGCAACGTGATTCACTACAGCGTCCTAGAACCAGGCCAAACCATCAAAGATGAATCCTGCTACGAAATTGACGAGGTGTACCGAAAACTGCTTGAGCTGCAGTCGGCACTAGTCAAGGGAAGTGGTCCCATTCTTCTTCACAACAACGCCCGCGCACATGTTTTGCAAGTCATCATCGTCATCGTCATCGTCATCGTCATCATCATCTTCATTAGAGATTGTCCCACTTGGCTGCTGGGTCCGCTCTTATGCTGTGGTGACGCCAATTCTTCCGATCAAACACTTGATCAGAGTACACCCCGCTATTTTCAAATCCAAGTGCAACGTGTCCAGCCACAGTTGCCCCGGGCGTCCTCTGGGCCGCTTTCCAGGGACCTAAAAGTTCAGGCCAATCTTACGGACGGTGTCAGCGCGAAGGACATGGTCATACCACCGTAGACGGCGGTATGACCATGTCCTTCGCGCTGACACCGTTCGAGAATCTTGTAGACTACCGGAGCGACACCGAACCTCTATCGTATGGTGTCGTTCCAAAAGCGGTCTAAATACGCAACTCCGGTCCACCGCACATTTTCGTTTCCATTATACTGAGGCGGTTCTCAGTTTCCTTAGCCATGTGCCAACCCTCAGCACCGTGCGTCGCTACTGGGCGGACGACTGTTCTATAAACCTTCGTTTGAGGTGCTCAGGAATTGCCCTGTTGCAGGCCACCCCAGTCAACGAGCGCCATTTGGGCCAGACTACACTCCCGCGCAAATTCACCTCCAACTTTAGACTGCCTCGGGCGTGACTGTTGATTCAAAACACTTGAAGGATGAGATTTCAATGCCATTGTTCTTAATAGGTCCGTGCTCTCTCATCCGTCGCCAAGTACTCAGTTTTTACGTTTAGCTTAAGTCCGAACAATGGGTAGCAGTACCACGCCTGTGCCTGTCGCTTGTGCTCGGCTTTCCCCTCACATGCTAGCATAACGTCATCAGCATACAGCAGCGTTCAAGGTGCCACCATTTGGAGATCTCATGAGATTGCATCCATGACAGCCTCGAAGAGCACTGGGGATAGCGCAGATCCCTGGTACACCCTTACAGAGGTGGGGAATTCCAGCGAGGTGCCCGCTGGCGCTTGCACACAACTCCTTGGGCAAGGGTACAGTATGTGCGCACACAAAGTAAGCTCGTCAGGGATGCGTGTCGTCGCAACGCGTGCCATGTAACATCTCGCGGAACGCGGTCGAAGGACTTCTCCAAGCCCAGGAAAGCAAGATGCACCGATTTCTGTTTCTCGCGGTGCTTCTCTAGCAGAAGGCGAACAGTGTGAATGGAATCAACTGTGTCACAGCCGGAGACGAAACCACACTGATTAGTGAAGCCCGACAATCCGACCGGTTACGCCCACCAACAATTCTCATCCCGATTTGGAAGAGGAAGTTGATACGTTTAGCAAATTACCGTGCGAAAATTAAACGAACTAAAAGTTGTCTTTCAGTTGAAAGCTCTACCTCATCCGCCGTACTTACCGGAGCTTGCACCAACCTTTTTAGGCACTGTCGTAGCTTCCTCGCTGGTAGAACCTTCGCAATTCAGGATCACGCAAAAGGAATTTCCTTTCCGGAATTTGACTCATCTCGACTACCCAGTTTTTTCGCTGGTTGAACTACTTAACAAGCGTTGTGTTTGAAAAATGTGCTGATTCGTACGGTGCTTATTACGACTGAATCCGGACAGCATGGAGAAAGATATGATTGATTGAAGAGGACCTGTCGAAACCGCTCGAATTTTTGGCCAACATAATATTTCTTAAATTTTAATACGCCATCATTCAAAAAAAAGGTTTTGTGCTTAAACGAGCTCCAGCAAGAAGCTTTGATTGATTATTTAGCATTTCTGCTTTTACTGAAAACAAAAGATAATGGTAAAGGTGTTGGCAATCCCCTTTGTAAGTTGCGCCACGCATTCCACTTCTACTGGACATCGGGGAGTCAATAAGAAGGCTTAAATATTCTCCACAATGAAACGCATGGCCAGCCCACGGAAAGTCAGCATTTTGCACTTTCCAGAGAAGTCTAGTGGTAATTAGCACAAGAATAAAATATCTAATAAAAACCTGTTTTTCAAAAATGCAATGATAAAAATAATTTTACAGAAAGGGTCAGACCTCACCTTGGGAATGTGTGATGGAAGAAAGGAGCTTGCAGGATTGCAGCAGGAAATTCTGCAAAGTATACCTTGAGCAAACCGCGCACAGTACAGTTTTTAAGGTGAATAAGAGCCTCACTAATAGAATTTGAGGTGGAAGAGTAGTAGGCGTTGACTATCGCAGCATTGAAGCTATATTCGGTCCTGTCGACGGGTTCCATGAGGCGCTTGAAACCATATTCAATGTTCCACCGCGACAACTTCTCGATCATCTGGCTGTAGGAGTCCGACTCATCCACCGAGAACTAAAAAGCGGGATTTTCCTAGACTGAAACCGATGAAGACATAGGGACATCGATGTTCTTTCAGTCCATGATACAATCATCTCTCACTCCTTTGTAGTGGTTATCCAACTTCTTGTTGTCGAGAATGAAGTCTGGGTATGCAATCTGGCGAAGCATCTGCTTGGCTTTGTCCAGCGCAGTCTATGGAAGAAGAACGATGAACTCCGAGCGAGATAGTTTCCCACTGTCACCTACCGCTTTCGTCTTCTCGTCCATCCAGTCGTTTTCGACGAGCATGTCACTGAACACATCCTGAAGATCGCCCACCATCTCCAGCGTCAGATTCTTCGACTCCTGAGACGAAGACATTCAGAGCAAAGCTCGCGACCGCAGCTATCAAAGAAGCGCTGAGCTCACCTTGTCAAACACCTTGGTCACATAGATGGCTCCAGCAGCGTATTGCATTCTGTGCATGGTAGTTGTCGTGCAGTCCTTCCATCTCGGCGCCTTTTGCTTCTTTCCGTACATAAGACGGTGGAACTCCTAGAAACTGATGGAGCTATGGGTGTGGTACATATCGGATGGCAAGTTGAAAGCCCTAGGCGTCTTTTTCTATTCCCAATAACTTCAACAGATGAGAACTTCAAACTTCGAGAGGCAGCTAATCTATTCTTATGTAAAGTAGGAGCTATTTAGTCTGTAACGCTCAGTTTTCCGACATTTAAAAGGCAGTTGCGCGGTGCTTCTTTCGTTTCTTCATCCCAAACTCTATGCTGGGTTTTATACGGAATCATGCTAAAAGGACCGAGGACCGAACGCTTCCTTTTCATAGAACTATGCATAAGGTTGGCCAGAACGTTCTGGCGATTTTCACTGGTCTACTTTAAGCGATCATAACTTTCTTCATGGTCACCGTATTCAGTTGAAACGAGTACAACTCGTATCAGCACACTTTTTCCAACGCGAAGCTGTTTGTCTAATTCCATCAGCGAAAAAAATGAGTGGTCGTGATGCAACAAATTCTAGACGAGCTGTTTTTGCGTGGTCCTGATTTGCACAAGTTCTACTAGGAAATTCTGAAAGTGCTTAAAAAGATAGTAGTCGGTTGACGCAAGGTCTGGTAGGTATGGCGGATGAGGTAGAACTTCAACTTTTCGTTTGGTTTTCGCAGGATGATTTGCAAAGCGTGTGCGCGGGCGTTGTTGTGCAGAAGAATGGGACCTCTTCTGTTGAACAGTGTCGGCTGCAACTCACGCAATTTTCGGTACATCTCTCGGCTCCGTCACAATGGGACCCTAGAGGATGCGCATTAACTATGGGTCTCGGCGAAAATTTGTTGATTTGAACCGCGGGTTACATTTCTGGAAATTTAAGTGCTAGCATTTTGCGATTTGTTTATACTATGGTACACGAAAAGTTTGTACGTTCTTTGTATTCTAAACTATGGTTAAAGATCATCCGAATCGGTCATCATCATCGTCGCCATTATCGGTCTGCACCAGGAAGGTCACGAGTCGAAGAAAATTGCTGATCTTCTATCTGTTTTCCAGCAATTGGTCCGAAACACGATTGAACGGTTAGAGGAGCTCGAAAGTACTTCGGACAGAAAAGGACGAGGTGGGAAGATTTCTGTTGCAACGTCTGACCATGAAAAGATTCGTAAGAAAAATTCCTCGCCGCTCAATGAGGAACGTGACGAAAGAGGAAGGCATCCGCGCTACCTCTGTGAGAGACATTGTCAGAGGGAAGTTAGGACTTCACCCTTACCGACAACGGACGGCACATTTATTTCCTCTCGCCCCAAATGAAGAACGTGCGGATGAAGAGATGCAGGAGACTTCTGACGCACTTCGCAGGTGGCACGCAGTGGAGCATCACTTTCACTGACGAGAAATGTTCGCAATAGGACCTATTGTGAATCCACAGAGCAATTGGTTCCTCTCAGCGGATAAGAAGCATGTCATTTTTAGAAGAAAAGTCATCAGGAAGACTGCACGTCCAAGCTCTGTTGTGGATTGGAGTGCGACAACCTCAGATGGGAGGACGCCACTGGTGTTCGTCGATGCTGGAGTGAAGATCATAAGTAAATATGCTTGGAATCGGTCCTGAAAAACTTTTAAAGTCTTGGTACATTTCTCACTTCCGCGACAAGCCATGGTGCTTTCAGCAAGACTCGGCTCCTGCAGACAATTCGAGTGTTGTCCACAAGTGGTGTTTGCAGATTTCATCGCCCATGAAGAACGGCGATCAAATTCACCAGTTCTGAATCCACTTGACATTTCGGTCTAGTCAATGTTAGAGTGCAAGATCTCAGCTACAAGATATAACAACTTGGATTCGCTCAAACGCGAAAGTACGAAAGTATGGAATGATCTTGATGAGGACTATCTGCGTGCCCCTGCCACGCCTCCGTAACTCGTCTGACAAGGGAGGTCAATGAACTTCCCGTGGCAATTTTAAAAGTGACCTATATAGGGTTGTAGAGCGTTGTCTGAGAAGCACCGCAGTGGTTTCCAAATTTCCTGCGGACATCTGGGTAGGTCAAAAATTGCAAAAAACCATTTCACTTCAATACGGGCCGATAAAGCAGAACTGACGCCTGGAACTGCCATGCTGTGGTTAGAATCTAACCTGCAAAAGGTTTGGGGCTGGAACAATAGCGGAATTACAGCGATTTCACAATTTGCTTGCTAGCCGTACAGTGACCGAAATGGAACATTGAGGTGCGCCGCTCACCACCAACGGCGGAGCGACCGGATGGCCGAGTGGCTGTGGGGGGCGGGCTTGCGGGAAAAGCGTCGGGGGTTCGGATCCGAAGGTGCTGCTCCTGAATTGCTGGTCTTGCTCCCTTAATTTTTGTCAATATAAAGTGTATCTTAACCGCGGTAGTGTACCATACTGATATTATAACTTTATTTTAACCTCGATATAAACACAAAAATA
The DNA here is from genome assembly GCA_947396885.1 of Heligmosomoides polygyrus polygyrus. Taxonomy (NCBI): domain Eukaryota; kingdom Metazoa; phylum Nematoda; class Chromadorea; order Rhabditida; family Heligmosomidae; genus Heligmosomoides; species Heligmosomoides polygyrus. The sequence goes on along the minus strand of OX377202.1, from coordinate 68,517,428 downwards.
AACACCCAAAGCAACAGCGTTCATAATACCTAATTCGATTGGGCATTGAGGAGGAGCAGGTGACTTTTCTTTGCCCACAAAATAGATAACTTCAGAACTCCAAAGATCGAGGAAAAAATATTATTTTTTATTTATTATTATTTATTATTTATTATTTACATTCTTATTTTAATTAATTAATTAACTATATTGGTTTGATTTTTTTTCGACCCCTCTTCGACTTTTGGAGAGAAAGTATAACAGTACCAATCTTTCTTCTCCATCCTCAACCAACCATATTGCTAGTGATTTCACGGTCGTCACATACAGCAACCTCCTCACTACTACAGGAAGGCGTAATACTACTCACATCGTCGTCATCGTCCGGCGACCAGTCTACATCCTGCGCTTCGTTCAAGTTAAGCTAACATCACGATCAAGAGAACGTCAATGGAATAAGCATCAAACAAAAAAAACTACCCGGAGTGTTTCCTCCTCATCAGCACCATCAGCATCCCCATACATAGCATTTTGAATTATGCCCGGAAAGGCATCTGTTACGGCGATCTTCCTACGAATAAGGGTAGAGTAGTCGGGAGGAAGGCAGTTAGCAAGGCAACCAATAACTCGGCGCGGAGAAAACATTGAATTATACAATTGATATCAATTCGGGGGGGGGGGTGTCGTATAGTGTGTCGAAGGACGATCACAATCGATCAAACGTAAATAATATATACATCAATTAATTAATTGAAAATATAAATATAAATATAAATATAAATCAATAATACGTAATTAATACATAATAAATAAATAAATAAATAAATAAAGAATAAATAATGAAAAATAGAGATAAATCTTTTTTATCCATTTTTTCAATCTCTCTTCCACTTTTGGAGTCATGAAGTAGTGCTAACAGACCCACTGTCAATGCCTAACGAAGACGGTCAAGATAAAGAATATTATCTATTTTCTAGTTGGGACAGGCCCTTCAATGCTACCGAGGAACTGCGAAGAAAAGTCGCCTGTTCTCTCGTTCGTGATGTTAGCTTAACTTGAACGAAGCGCAGGATGTAGACTGGTCGCCAGACGATGACGATGATGTGAGTAGTATTACGCCTTCCTGTAGTAGTGAGGAGGTTGCTGTATGTAACAGATGTGAGATCACTAGCAATATGGTTGGTTGAGGATGGAGAAGAAAGATTGGTACTGTTATACTTTCTCTCCAAAAGTCGAAGAGGGGTCGAAAAAAATCAAACATAAATATAGTTAATTAATTAATTAAAATAAGAATGTAAATAATAAATAATAAATAATAATAAATAAATAAATATTATTTTTCCTCGATCTTTGGAGTTCTGAAGTTATCTATTTTGTAGGCAAAGAAAAGTCGCCTGCTCCTCTTCAATGCCCAATCGAATTAGGTATTATGAACGCTGTTGCTTTAGGTGTTTATTTTTGTGTTTATATCGAGGTTAAAATAAAGTTGTAATGTCAGTATGGGCGCGTGTAGCGCAGTCGGAGGAGGTGCGACTGTCGCGTGCACCCGATACCAGGTTCCTGGTTCGGATTTCCCGCCCAGGCCAACCAAGCCTTCCATCCCTCCGGGGTCGGTGAATTGGTACCAGAGTTGTCTGGGAAGGATAAAGCGCTGACTTGTTCATCGGCTGGCCACCGCAAGTCATTGTATGGCCAAATACGCATTCATGTCGCCTCCACGACATCCCGTAGAAGTAGAATGCGCTGGCGCATCCCAGAAGGGATTGAGTAACGCCGTCCTTTATCCTTTATCCTTTAATGTCAGTATGGTACACTACTGCGGTTAAGATACACTTTATATCGACAAAAATTGAGGGAGCAAGACCAGCAATTCAGGAGCAGCACCTTCGGATCCGAACCCCCGACGCTTTTCCCGCAAGCCCGCCCCCCACAGCCACCCGGCCATCCGGTCGCTCCGCCGTTGGTGGTGAGCGGCGCACCTCAATGTTCCATTTCGGTCACTGTACGGCTAGCAAGCAAATTGTGAAATCGCTGTAATTCCGCTATTGTTCCAGCCCCAAACCTTTTGCAGGTTAGATTCTAACCACAGCATGGCAGTTCCAGGCGTCAGTTCTGCTTTATCGGCCCGTATTGAAGTGAAATGGTTTTTTGCAATTTTTGACCTACCCAGATGTCCGCAGGAAATTTGGAAACCACTGCGGTGCTTCTCAGACAACGCTCTACAACCTTATATAGGTCACTTTTAAAATTGCCACGGGAAGTTCATTGACCTCCCTTGTGAGAAGCTGCATACGCGCAAGATGCGGGCACTTCGAATGAGCTCGACTGAGAACTGTAGCGTTTGATTTTGATAAGCCGCACTATGAAGGATTTGAGGAGTATTTTCTCCGTTGAATTGCTGTAAGTCGTTGAAGAATCCGGCCTCTGGTTCACAAATGTTGTAGTAAATCACGCCAGCCGCAACCACTGTTACCATCGCCTATTGTGGGGCCAGATTCATCAACCGCCTACCTACTGGTGACAGTATCTCGGTTATCGTATCAGTATCCCTGTATCTCTCTGTATCACTTATATTTATTTAGGACAATATGGTGAATGAGATGATGCCTTGGGGTTTTGTCGATTGTCGACACCAACCCACCGTCCTGGTCGTCTTCGGTTATCGCACAGAACCCACTTTTCATCACATGTGACGACTTCATCCAAAAGCGGGTAGTCTTGACATGTCGTATATCGCCTATGTACAGTATTCACACTTCCATGGAGTGCCGCGGGAGGTCGCAAAGGTAGCGAGCGGCCGGTCGCCGTGTCCGCACTCGGGCCGAAGCGCAGCCCCAAAGTTGTTTCGGCAGCCGAAGAGGTGAAAATGGTTTTCAGTTTGAATACGGACAATATTACACCTGTGCAAAGCTTGCAATGAGCTGAGAAATGCTGTCCAGTTGAATTTTCGAATAAACTCATCCATAAGGAGGTAAGCGACTGAAACGAAATTTTCTGTTGTTTTCGTCAAACTTTGGCCGCACAGAAATCTACTTTGAACGGCCAAAATCTTTTCGTTCTTTTCAGATTCGAATATGCTTGTGGTATACTGTAGACCACAAAGAACACGGCTTTCGTACTTATCCTGTACAGGATCAACCGAAGTTCAAAGATAGGAGAAATCCTACGCCGCATATTGAGATTGGACCAATCCCTTGTTGGAAAAAAGAAAATCTAGTCATTTCTGCCTATTTCTCAAAGACATTTTACACCTTTTATGAAGACTATGATTCCCACAATGGTACAGTAGATCACTGTCTTCTATAGCAGGCTACTAGTTGGGTAATTCTCAACTGAATCCTAGGTTTCCGCGCGTTTGCGCTTATCTGAAATCGGGCCTGTGTTATTCAAACTTGGCACTATTTAGTACCACAATGACACTTGATGCGTAACAAATAGAGACCTGCTTAAACAATAGAGGATTTCTGAGTTTCGATGAACCTCTTCAACGAAAAGCCTTAAGGACATGCCACTGGGGATCTCGGAGAGGTCGTAAATCAATTAACGGAGCCGAGGAAGCAAAAGCTTCATAACTAGGTCAGTGCACAATCGTTTTCGATGACGTTTAGATCGCTGGATAGAAAATGAGACGGGGCTTCTAATGGTGTTAATTAGGTTTTAAACAAATAACTTTGAAAAGAGTTATGGCAATGCGACGCTTTGTGACGGATTAATCCGTCGCAAAGCGTCTTTTTTTGCAAAGAATTTGAGCGGTATTGTAGATCTATGAGAGGTAAGCTACGGCTTAACGTCGCGGTTGCAAAGACAAAGATTAGGACAAATTTCTTCACCTACAGAAACGGGTTGTCCGCCCAGGCCTTCCGTAAACTTAGTGAGAAGTGTGTTATTGTCAATTCTTAGTCTTTTTCCTTGAACTTGTCCCATTGATTGTACTGTTTTGGTTACATTTAGCAGACATCACTTTGCAGTTATTTGTTCATTGTTCTTCCAGACGTTACTATGTAGTTATTTGTTTATGTTTGTTTTCATTCGATTTCTTAATTTTACACGTGTGATCACATTCCACGTCTTTAAATAAATAAAGAAAATATAGACGCTATACAAAAAGGCGAAGTAAGGTGAAAATCGATTCAGTAATAAACGAAAGAAAAGCAGTTGCACAAAACGCCAAAACTTTCGGGCTTACCTAAAGCAACAACGTCTACTCATGAGTTCCCTACAGTGCATGGTATAGGCATTAGTGGGCGGGTGGAGCGCAGTAGGAGGATGCGCTCTCGCCTGCACCCGATACCAGGTTCCTGGTTCGGATTTCCCGCCCAGGCCAACCAAGCATTTCAATCCTCCGGGGTCGGTGAATTGGTACCAGACGTGTCTGGGAAGAATAAAGCGCTGACTTGTTCATCGGCTGGCCACCGCAAGTCATTGTATGCCCAAATACGCATTCAACTCGCCTCTATGACATCCCGTAGAAGTAGAATGCGTGGCGCATCCCAGAGGGATTGAATAACACCGTCCTCTATCCTTTTATCCTTTATAGGCATTAGTAAACTTTTTATGATTGAAGAGAAATGGGTTGGTGAAAGCTCTGCCAAAATATCTCATACGTGATGTTAAAGAGATCTTACCTCTGTTCCTGTTTTAAAACTACCTGGACGCTTGTTCGAAATTTAGGTTATCCGTAGTTACGTCCACTCTGCTCAGTAATTCACGTTTTTGTGAATTATCTTAGACATGCTTGAGCGTTGCCACCAGTCACATTATTGTTGTGCTCTAATGTACATTTATACGAGCAGTTAATAGCTCTGGCCGCAGGTTATTATAGTATAATAGTTATGGTCTGGAGTACATTTACATCTACGGGCATGGCAAGAGAAGATTAGTTCTCGCATCACATTAGTGGTTCCAGTTTATTGTAATAGTACAGGAATTGTCCAAACCTGTGCAGCGTCCTCATAGCGCTCGCCTAGCTCTCCTCCCCAGGTGGACGTGTACCGTATAAACACATAGTTGGTGATGATCCGGGGGTCTGTAGACTGCAACAGCTCGGTGATCCTGAAGGAAGTTGACGGGTGGACGCAAACAGGCAATATGGTGGCATTTATCACCTTCTCATATAGTCGACTTCAATGATCAGGATTTCCGGGTTTGTTGCCAAGTAGTCGTGCACGAGGAACGGCGAAATCGAGCGGAAGAACTTCATCCAGTCAACCTAAAAAAAGTCCATAAAAATGACGCCATCGACACCTTATCTTAAGGATTCTCCAACAGAACGCACCATGGGCATAAGCTGCTGCATGTCGCTGAGATGGCGGAGGTTGTACATTTTGCTGAAGTCCCTCCTGTCCTCTTCTGGCACCAGGATCTTAGCCAGTTTGGTCTCGAACTCGATGATCTCGTCTACGTCGCTAGTAATTTTCTGCTCATTCTTCGCCAGTCCCGAATCCTCATGGATTAACTTCATCTGGAGCAACCATTGTGTGAATCATAGCCAACATGGTTTCGAAAACGAGAGATAAATTGTGGTGCATGAGAGCGCTAACCTTGGTTATGAGGAACTGCCTGTACGCTTCGATCTTCTTGCCATGCTTCTCTCTATCCAAGTAATAATCACGAGTCGATTCTCCCAGACCCAGTTCTGCTTGATCGAACTAAAAGCGCTTCTAGATAGATGTACTGAAGGAATAGTTTCGGTAAATAGATAGAGTTGTTTGGAGGCGAAAAAGACACCGAACACAGGGGTGGATGTGTAAAAACACCATGAGCTCCATTCTCTTTACGCTAGTGCACCTAATTGCTCTCTCTACTTTCCTGGCTACCTGTTCTACATAGCTACCAGTCCCATGGGGTGGCCAGCGCACCCATGTACCGAAGTTCTTGAATATGGTGTGAGGCATCATGGATGGCTGATGTGGCAGGTGGTATTGGTGTAAAATTGGACAGGACTTAGCTACAAATTCACACGACTAGAAGGTCATGCTCTTTTCCCGCGGCTCAGTTTCAAGTTGTGTGTCACTTGTTCTATCAGTACGGAATTGGTCGCCAAAGTGTTGCCACTGCTAGCGTATTGTGCACCTCCATTTGACCAGTCGAAATAAATAATATAATATGTCAAGCCATAGTCCGTGTTACAGAAACGTGTCCTCTGAGTTTAATAAACATTTGTGTGGAACAAGCCCACGAAAATAAAACGTGAATACTGCAACTTTCTGGTGTTTAGATCTTAAATACTCGACTATTCTCAACTCTGCCTTAACAATCGTAGGGACCAAGGCTTCACCTCAATGACGCGTCTGGAGACGTTCTTGTTGTCCAGACTGATGTAGTTGGCGACAAAGACGTCGAGTCCTCTCACTTCATTAACGTGAACCATCAGCGAGGTCAGGTCGAAGTCCTCTGGGCGCCACTTGTCGCCGTCTAGCATCGGCCACACACCATAGCTCTGAAGGTGGTCAGTGTCAAATAGGAGACTCAGGAGCAGCAGAGGAACGAACCCTGATCGTCTCGATGAGCCGTCGTGCGCCGATCCTGTTCAGCTCGTCCTTGTCCATGCACTTTCTATACATCGACTTCAGAGCATTCATGGATTTTGAGCCGAAGATCTCCGGCGACTCGAAGATGTCTGAAACGGAGCAGGTGAGTTACAGGCAGATTATGGACACAGCGCATTATGTAGACAACAGATTTATCGAGCTTCTGACTTGGCCAAATGGCTCAGTTTCCCAAAAAATGGCCTTTACCTCTCATCTGTTCCTGGACCTTGTCGGAGAGGTTGCCGAATTGGGAGTAGCTGGTTTTATGACTGGGGATCGGATGCGAGGCTATCCAATTTCCACAGGTGAACTCGAAGAAGTCCTCGCATGGGTCCACCTTAATTACTGGTGTTTAGGATCAAATAGCAAACTTGACATGATGAACGTGTCAAGAATTAGCATTTTGTTCACATTCTTTTCATCGATCAACTTAAACACCTTCGTCGAGACTGTAACAGATTCACGAAATTTCAAAGACTCCAATGAAACCCTCTTTAAAGCTAAGTCAAGGATCCTGCAGTGGTCGATCCGTCTGCAGTTATGTCGTCGTCCCGTGGGTTTTTTGCTTTTCCCTCAACTAGAAAGCAGCGATTGAACGACCTGCATATTTCCAGTCCTGCTCGTGAAATGAAAATTCCTCTTTCAAGATGAAACCTCAATAAGAGGAATCTCAGAAATTTATGAGTCATTGTACCCTACTAGCAGCTATTTGGAGAGTGTGGCGATGCACGGGGACAGCTTCTCATGGGGAACATTGAGTCACTGACCACATGCCACCGTCTGTGTCGAAAACTGCAGCGGAACGTTGGCTTACCGAGAAATTGATGGACTTTGTAAGTATGTCGGACGCGACTTTGTACCCAGGAGAGTTCCACGCGTCGCTGGCTGAGTTGTCATCTCCGCATGGTGTCGTTGGAATACGAGGGGCAGCGTAGCTCAAGGGTACCAGCAGCGCCAGCAACAGCATTCAACCCTGAAGGTGTTGTAATGTACGATCTGCTGAAGTAGTCATGCGATGAGGAACGAACGAGTAGTGCATAGAGTTCTGAAAAGACCGGCACAAGTTCGAAACCTCTGCGGCCGTATTGTGGACCAATCGGTCTTTTCACAATGTCAAGAGTCTTAGCACGAGCTATTACTTCTTCCGAGTTGGTCATCAAGAATTGCGAAAAACGGCAACAACGAATCAGAACGTACCCCTACAGCCTGCCAACAGGGTTCGATCAGGTTACTAACAAAACTGACGAGCACCCACGGGTCTTATCTTCACCTGATTGATTAGATTATGACAGGGATTAGATATATGGAGCACGCGGACAGCGCAACGGCATCTTATTCCACAACAGCCTAGTCGGGAGGGTTGTAGGGGTTCATCACATACGGAAGCTAACAGGGGTATCGAAGAAGCGTCTTGTTCAAGTCGATATACCCAACTGCAACACGCTTTATACTTCTTTTTCCACTGGCCACTAACAGGCGACGAAATCTCACCGCGACCAGAAGAGCACAAGTTCATTCGATCAGAACCGGAACATCTTGTTACAACAATCAGAAAGTGGCCGTGATTCGACAGGAGAGCGACCAACTGCGTCCGTGGATTAATTCCGACGCCGGCAAATAATGACGTCGTCGTCATCGACCAACTGTTCGCTCTGACTGCTCGTTATTTCAAGCGAGTTCCCTCACGCACACACGCGCAGCAGTGCGTTTCGTCCCGTCGCCTTTACTATACTTCAGATTCCCAAGTGCATCCCTGCACAGAAAAGCAAAGGTCTCCGGCTCATGCGGGTGGAGCATGCTCTTCTGTGTGCGTGCTTTTAGAAGAATTGTAGTCTCGCATCACATCTGAAGGGAGGTGATCAGCCCAAATATAAGTCTGATATGTTCCAATACACTTCTACTCCCGTGTGGTAACGCAGGGGAACAGATAAACGACTGGAAGAATCTAATCGCCTCGAACTCCTGTGAACTATCGCGTGCGAAAGGAAATTTGTTGGCAAAGTTATTCTTATACGCCCACCCTTATTGTAAGCTAATTGTAATTATGGTCAAGTTCGAAGGGTATATTCCGAAGAAGAAAAACGGTGGCAAACTTGCGATGTGAAAAGACACTAATGTGCAACCTAGAGAAATGCATGCACAAAAAGGATTCTAAACAACATTTGTCTATTTTGTGCTTGTCTGTGATGATGTGCAGGCCGTGTGGTTTTTGAAGTGAATCTCTAGTTGCGCTTAACCTTTGGACTTAATCTCAGGCTTTCAAAAGTCTAAAAGTGATGCTGGAAGATTCATTAGATGTGGTGTGTTCCACGAGCCTTATAGTTAGATCAATCGCATGCATGCGCTTTTGAAGATGACTGCGATTGAAGGCGAACCCAAAATAAACGTTCGCCTGTAAAACCTCGTTGACAGTCGTAAAAACAACCAAAACGACGGAGGCTTTCTAATGCGAGAAGTTGGAGTGCACTCAATCAATTCTCACGCGTTGATCGAATCTACTGGTTTTTTCGGAAAAAAAATGTAAAGGGCCTTCCCATTTGACGGCAATAGATTGAAGAAACAACAGAAACATTTCGCGAGCAAGCACTACTGGCGGAAAAACTCTAGCAATCCTTTTCTGACTGTTTTCTTTGTTTAAGGTGTTTATTGCCAGCAAAATTGTTGCCCGATTATTGACCAGGTCCGACTGTGTGTGAGTCTTGACCTTGTGGATAGAGCTCCTTGAGGTGGTTCGATTGTAGCCAAATCCAAGGCGGTAGTGCTTTATTCGGCTAACGTTTCGGCTTTTCTCCTTCGTCAGAAAATCAAAGACCAAAGTGTTCCAACCAGTCTCAACTGCCTTTTCAGGCTATAAGCAGGGCAAAGAAGGAAAATCATAAACAAGTGCGGTGGGACACGTAGGCGCAAGAAATGCTTACCTGATGAGATAGGAAGGACCTGATGGCAGGCCACCCCTTCGCGCAACATGCAGTGGGTAGTCTGACGGCCCCTGGCCTTCCCGACGTCAAGACTAGTGAGTTGAAGACGGACGGATTGATTGATGATTGCCGGATTAGTCAACAGACTAGTTAACCGCGCTTCACTCTCTTCGCTCGAATACCTACAGAATTTCTACTGCGCCCGTATGAGCTTCATTTGGAGACAATGGAAACTGTGGAACCATAGGCTTCGTGAACGGAAAACGAACGTTAGCTGTGCGTGCACGCACATCAACCTTGAATGCGCAATAGCCTTGCTGACAATTGTCGTCTTAGGTACGGACTTTGCTTTGATCGTGTAATTGCCATGTGAATCCTTAAGAAGCACTTGGCGTTGGTCGGCCAGCGAGTTGCGGGTCAGTCGAAAGAAAAGTAGTCTTGTGAGGGCATCGTATTAAGCACAGGTTTCTACAAAGCGGATTCCGAAGGGTTCGTTACAGTTGAGAATCTAGTGAAGAGAGTCGGATTGGGTATGGAGCCAAAGGAAGATTTCTGTCTGAACCACGACCGACCGACTTATGACCTTCTTCGACGTTTATTGGTATGAGCTATGGAAGAACACTGCAAATTCAAATAAAATGCTGCAATAATGGGTGTACAGGTTCGTGTCGCCACTGCACTCACACGAACTTTAATTTAGCACTCCTTCCGTGGATGTGTTGTCTCATATATTATAGAGGGCCTTAGTGTGATACTCTCACAAGCATAATGAAAGCACCAGCACAGTGAAACAAAGTTGTTCTAATGCATACAACATCTACCTACTGCATAGCAATGACCTTTGGTGTGAATGCACTTGAACTCGCAATTCTTTCCGATGCTCCTCATTAAACTGCTCGTCCAACGTTTTACAGATTTACACCATTACATTGAATTCGGGTGACTGTCTAAAGGAAAAGAGCCCGCAGAATGTCCAGAGAAATTCAACTATGCTACGAGTCTTTGCGTTGTTCTGAACGACTTCAAGCAAGCGTATGATGCTAATAATTCGCGTCATATATAACAGGATAAAGCTAAGTTGAGATAATGCATAGGTCGTTCAGGATTTTTCGGAGACATATGTCATTTTTCCAAAATTAGGCATCGACAACTAGGGTAGATCGACAGACGTAGTCAGCACTTTTTCCCGTTCGGTATAAACAGATCGACTCCGGTTAGATAGGAGGCTTCGTTCAATCTGGTGCAGCACCTCCACATTTTGTGTCATAAATGAGTATCGAAGGGGGCACTGGAAGGCGAACTGATCAGTTGAAGAAGAAGCGACGGAATGAGTGCTATTGGGGAGGGTCTGGCGACGTCCTCAATGACCCGAAGAGATAAGCAAAGGAGCAGAGCAAGTACGAAATGATCCTCCGATCGCTATGAGCCGTCGAGAGGGTGTTTCGCCAAAAAAAGCGAAACGTCGCCGCACAATAGCACTCGAGAAGCGGAGCCGAGCACAGCCGTCCTCGACTGATGGAACCGCACTGAGGACATCGTGGGCTTCAGTTCATTAAAAGGCTTTCCGTCCGACTTTGCTCATTCAAAGTGTTTGTCAAAAGCGTGGTATGTAGTTGAGCCGAGACCACGAAGTGATCACCATTCTAACCTAAAAGGGTCATAACCTTACGCTACGCAACAATGCGGGAGCACCTTGCGAGCTTTTCTTTGCGTTGTAGTAGCTGAACATATTATAAATTGAGAGGCGACAACAATTTTTGTCCGCCGTGTTAGATCTCGCTGGTTAAGTTCGTCGTAAATATGCGTCAACAAAATAGATGTCAAGATAAAGCAAACATTTTGTCAGCCTCACTTAGACTACAGTTTTTTTGTTGATCATTAGTGAAATTATGCTGATGTGTCCTTCAAATCTGGAATTGAAAACTGGCGAGAGAAAGCGCGAGGCAAATTAGACGGACCTAGTCAGTATGTGGTGCAAATACAAAATGGCCATTCAAAATCGAAAGGCACATTCGCTCGGAGTATAACTGCATGTGAGCACGGAACCGGTTTGTTGTCGTTAACTCCATGACGTTCGACATCACCTCAGCTCGCGTTTCCAGAGCACTCGAAACGTCTTGTGCTCTTTCAACCAAGAACAATGTCTTCGTTGACTCATGGAAAATTGGGAGTGAGCTAGATCAATGCTGTGAGGAAACGCAAGGAGTTCTTCCTTCCTTTCAAGGGTTTACCTTACTTTACGCAACACGCCTTAGTTCGATCAAAATCAGCCTCTGATCAGGAGCTTAACAGGAGCTCTCCACACTTTTGGAATGCTCCATTAGAATAAATGACAGAGAATGGCGTTAATCAGTCAGTCTTTGAGATGCACCACCCGATATCTCGTGGATGCGCTTCCACGAGATATCCCGGCGGAAATTTGAGCGGATATTTTACCTACACCATAATTTGAAGGGGCCAGACGATGAAAAGGTCTGTGCTTCGTCTCTCCCAGACAAGTCTGGCATCGATCAACCTTATCGGGAATAATGAAAGGATTGTTCGGCCTGAGTAAGAGTCAAACTAGTAACTTTGATTTGGGATGCACATGATCGCCAGCGCCTCCTCTGACTACGCCACCACACTCCCGACAAGTACTCTTGTGGAACATTGTCCACCTGACACCAGCATTACCGTCGATGTAAAAATAGGAGTTCAATAACGAAATACTATAACGTCGGTGCGCTCAGTTCCACCCTTGGGAACGTCATAAGAGATCTGCAGGGGGATGGCGAGACGGCTTGCATCCACCATTGGCCTCTCCGCCACTTAAGCTTCGCCGGTAACGCTGTCCGCACCTAGCTCTCGCATCAGTTGGTGGGAGTGACGCCCGAGTTAGAGCGGGTACAGACGAGGACTGGCATTCACAGGCGAGATCGAAGCAGCAGGTTCGGGTTGCCCCTTCCACGCTGAGAGAAACAACCGTGTCCTGACGCTCCCATTACCTGGCACGAGAGGTCAGCAGTGCCAAGGAATTGATACCGGAACAGACCGAAAGGAACGAGCGGTTTGAAGAGCATGCTGAGGTACTGAGGAGTAGTGAGGGGCGCGCACTGCACCAGGTTCCATGTCTAAATATTTTACCCCAATCGTTCATCCCACACCACTATGGCACTCGAAACCCGTAGGTTTTATACAAGGCTGATGAACGAGCGCCCAGCGGAACGTGAACGTGTGGTGTTCATTGTCATGTCATTAGTCCGAGAGTGTGAAACGTCAGAAGCTCTGATTTTCATCGACGATTGAATGTTTGGACAGTCGCCACGATTCCGGTGGTTAATCGTAGGAAGACTTCCTGAGTGGTACATTTAGATGAAAAGGCGCCAGACGCCGGTCCAAATTGCCGCCTTTTGACAACAAAAAGTGCTGGGGAGTTTTTGTGCTTTAATCAACAGTAATGGAACGATCATTGAGGTCGAAAACTTCTTCGCAGTGATCAGCACCACAGCTTGTCTCGTGGAGAATACTGTTTACCAGATTCAGATTTCTGGGCAGTATTCTTCCAGCGATCAAAAACAGGGGATCTTACACCGGTGGCCACATAGTGCAACTGCTGTATTAGTTCTGTTCTTGAAGAGATGATGGGGATTCTAACCATCTATCATAAACAACTTCATCATTACCTTCAAAGCGTATACGCAACTCATGTACCTAGGAATTTTGAGAACCATCTATCTACATGTGTATGCACTTAAGAAATAAAATCCTGAATATCACTCCGAACAACCCTAATATGTAATTATTCACAGATTGGTCCTTCACAGCTTGCTGCTAAGGTTTGTAGTCTACGAACAATATTTAAATGTTCGCCTCCTTCTCACTCTTTCCACGGGTTTTCCACAGACTTGATGATGTATGAAATATATTACTGTACAACTAAATAGTAGTTGCGGGAATGAATTAGGAAATGGAAAAACAGTGTAGTCAGGTTCACTCCGGTCCTTCTGAGTGATCCAAAAATTTTTTTCTGCATTAGTACTCGTTGCAGAAAGGGACCTGCAAAAGAATAAGTGGTGCTTTATATCTGTAAAGGCGACTTCACGTGAGCAGAAAGAAGTTCGATCTAAAGTTTTGTAAGCGAAAACTAAAACAGACAATGATATTGCCATCACTCCCACTGCTTCCTCCCTAATCGCAACAGCTGGTTTCAGTCCTTTTCAAATCACTGATGCATTCTCGTTCTGAACTCCATATGGCCTTGTAGACTCCCATAAAGTAATATTGTGACGGCTTCCTGAGCTGTTTATTCAAGTGTGAGGTGATTCGAACATGCTCTCGCAGAAAGGGAAGGTCTGCGGCTTTTTCATAATTCCGGGGTTTCCCCTTCGCAAGTATCAAACCCAGTGGTAAGGGTTCTATGTGCTTGCTATTATACAATTGCTCGCAAAGCGCAACATATTATAAAAAATATGAGCATTCCCAGACGATGGGGAATTTAGTAGATGTGAGCAATGAATCGAATTTATAGCTGCAATTAGAAGTGAGAATTAGTAGCTGAGACAGAAGACCACCACAAGGCCAAGGGTGAGACACAGTTGCAGTGGCCGAATTGCTGAAAGGGGTGCGTGAAAGATGTGAAGGATAGACCACAACACCGAGATAGAAGGCTTATGTTAGTTATAGCTCCGTGTAGCAGAGATAAGGCTTTCGCCTGCGCCTTCTAGCCATACTACACCTTACCGCTGCATTTCCAACTCATTTCAAGCTCATTTTTGCCAGATGTTGGAACACGCTTCAATGCTAGCCGCTGTTGAGAGCAGAGATATGACTCCCGACGGGGAGTAATACAGGGATAAAATTCGAGGCATTCAACAAGAAGATGGAATAGAATACCTCTTGAACCTCTTTAATGGATGCAGTGATGCAGAAAGAACGCGAAGACACTAGCAACCTAGCACCGACCGATGGCCAGTTCTCATTTGACACCTAAGCAATCGCGTTGACTTACATCCAGCGTTTCCAGTGTTATTTGTGCCTATCATTAACAGCGGGGTCCCGAGACTCCAACGGCAATACGCGCACATGGCTCTAACGCCGAGGGTCTCATCACTACCCCAGAATTCCTCCCGTAACAGGTGTTATTTCTGTGACTATTTGAGGATGGATGCATCACCTAAACTAGAGGAAAGACGACTTCTCATACGCTTACAATCAATGGAGCTCTCCTTTGGAACTCTTTTTCCAGCAAATTTTACGCTTCCGCACGTAGCTTGTAATCCAGAAAACAATTTTGGTTATGCTGGCTATCGAGTTGAACAGCAAAAATGAGGTTGATGCGGAAACATTACAAATGGTGGCAAAGAAGACTCTGGTGAAGGTTGAATGGATAAACCATAGTTGTGACTTGTGACCATGGTTATCGGCTTGCTTTCTGAAGAATTCTTCTGCAAGGGCACAGCCGACTACTAAGCCTATGTTACGCGGCAGTTCTGGATGCCGCTGTTACAGATTCTTTCATTGCCCTTTATATGAAAGATGGTCGAGACTAACGATTCATTCCATGAATTGATTTTGATCTGGAAACGGATGGTGAGAAATGGCGGTGCTAGTGTCATCAATTTCATCGGTAATGCTTTGAGTTCTATCACTCTGATGCAAAGAAATGCAGGTTTTTTGTTTTATTGGTTTCAACACTATCTTTTTGATAAGATTCCAACTCCTCTCCGTAAAACTTCAGCATGTTAAGTTGATGTGTCAGTTTCTTTCGTGCCTTTCGAGGTTATTACGGCGGATCTTTATTAGGCGGTCTGACGTTTCGACGCGATCGTCGTTTTCAAAGGCATGAAGGTGGTGCAAGCTAATGAG
The DNA here is from genome assembly GCA_947396885.1 of Heligmosomoides polygyrus polygyrus. Lineage (NCBI taxonomy): Eukaryota > Metazoa > Nematoda > Chromadorea > Rhabditida > Heligmosomidae > Heligmosomoides > Heligmosomoides polygyrus. The sequence goes on along the minus strand of OX377202.1, from coordinate 68,502,157 downwards.
TGGACGGTTTTTCTCTCTTCGCATGATGTCTTTGTAGGTTCCCCCTACAGTGTCGAAATCAATGCCTTAACATTCCGAAAGGTTGTATGTGCACCACACAGGCTAAGACATTTTTTTCGCCCTATACTCAGAAACAGGTTGCAAATGAAGACCATATCAAGCACAGGTTTTAGTGCGCTGCCGGTTGTACCACTCCCTTCGCTCGTTCTACAGAGAACCTGAATTCACACCCGAGGCAGGTGTCAAGTGTCGAACTGAGTCGTCTGGCATGCTTGCCGTTTTGAACCATTACACGGGCAGCACCAAACTAATTTGATCAATCTAGAATGGGAGGGATTCAGAGAATTGTGGGAGCTAAGATTAAATGGCACACTGTGCGTATCTGTCAGTGATAAAGGGGGGAGTTCGTTGTTATACCACAGTCACTTGACCAGGCAATAACCGAGCACCACTTGCAAAATGATTCCTGTACCGACGTGTGGCTGAAAAGGAGCTTCTTTCACAACGCAAGCTGCCGAATCGTACGTGAGTTAGGATCGGAAAATTTGCAGGCATGTCCGAAGACTTCTCGGCAGACTGGGTAGCCCTTGCTGTCCAGTCTTATCCAGCCTTGCTAAGACCCACAAACTCGCTCAAGAAGATTTGCTACCGATGTCGGTGGATTCCTTCAAAATTCGATTATAGATTGGATTTATCCCGTTGGTATAGATGAAGAAATTTAATCTGGATGGTCTCCGATTGATACCGATATTACTGCGAGAGACCTGCGAAAAGCCCCATCGTCACAACCTTGGAGGCGGTTTGAAAGCGGTTCATTAGTGACAGTGGTCGGCTTCTTCAGCTTAGGCTTTCGTCGTGTCGCACGGAGAGTCTGAAGTGTCAAGGTGTAGTGGAGTCTAGCCCAATGCCTTTCTTGAGAGGCATAACACATCAGAGACATGTTCTGCAGCTGGGCAACGCTGCAGTCCATTTGTCTAGGTTGACCAAAGATTGCCTCCACCGTCACAACATTCAAGTAACGGACTGGCCGGCCTGTTCTCCTGACAGCAACGGAATGGAGAGCATGTGGGGAATCGTGGTTCAACGAGCCTTCGCGAATAACCGACAGGTCAATGACGTGGTGGTAATTTTGATTACATGGGACAAAGCAAAGACAAAATCGTACGAAACCTTGTCAGTAGCATGATAATACGATGCATGATGTTATAAGAAATAATGGTGGTTTGATCGACTTTTCAGTTTAGTAGAAAGTTTCTTTTCCACAAGTGGATACATACTTTTGAAACGCCAAATTTCAATCAATTTTCTTCAAAAAATTCTGATTCTCGTGTGAGACGAAAAAATTTCTGAAAGTAACTGGTTCTATTTTTGACTACGAGGAATCTAGCGGAGCTAGTGTGACCCTGCAAAAATAAACGCGAAACGAGATATGGGCAAGTTTTAGAGTGGATACGTACTTTTGAAACGCACTGTATTTCGAATCAGAGGGTTGCCCATGGGACAACGGTTAATGTCTACTTATGAAATGCTTCAGAATAGAAGAGCCATTACTACCGCGCTCACTATTGATGTGTTGTAGATATATAGATGACTGCTGCATTGTTACCTCACCACAATTCGAAATGGATGAGTGCTTCCGATTGTTAAATGAGAGTCACAGCATATTAGGCTTACTCGAGATACTCGGAATCGGATTGGCTCTGCTCATCCTTCGACTGTAAAACGTAATATCCTGAGAAACATGATTCAAAGGGCAGCACAGATATGCACAGGTGCGGAGGAACCGCATGAGTCAGCGCGATTAGTTTTGGATATAGCCATGCAAAATGGTTACAATACTCCACTTTATCAGCGTAGACCCCCTACTAGATGTTGTTCTAGTTGTCATCTCAAATAACTGCATCAAGCCACTGCATATCAGAAAACTGCGTTACCCGCAAGGTAATCTAGGTGATTGTTCTCACCAGGGAACAATTTATCAAAATGAGTATCGGGATGGTAGTTCAACATACATGGATAAAACGGGAAGAACGCTAGCGATTCGCGTAAGGGAACGTCCAGCTGGTAAAGAGTCAAACACAATAACTCCCCTAGGGAGGCATAAGGCGATTGAGCACAACGGTAACGGTTTCGACATAAAGAGCACGGTCGTGGCAGTTGAGAATGACATTTCGGCGAGGAAAATAATGGAGGCATTTCGGATATTCGCAAGAAATCCACAAATGAACTACCGCCAAGGACGTCCATCAATTTCAAATGACATCTTGCCGTTTGTACCAAAATGCGAACAGTAGAACGGAAAGGTGACGAGCAGACCGTTGTATCTTTGCAAACAATATAAGGTCTGCGGTAGGTCTCATTCACCCTACTTACCGTACTAGAGTGGTGGACTGCGTATCGTGAGATTTCCGTCTTTGAGTGAGGTTCTCCCTCCCCATACGTTGTCGAAACCGCTAGAGCAGTTGAGGCGCTTGATGGGGTAGAGTGCATTTCAATATCTTGTACCATTTTCAGACATCTGAGGACGACGACCGCGTCGAAACGTCAGGTCGCCTAATTGAAACACAAAATGTGGTAAAAGCGAGTAGGTAGCATTTCAAAAAAGAAGGATCGAATTAGTTTTAGCGGTTTTATCCCCATTTTGGTGGTGTGGTTGAGTTCATCGTTTATTCACTCTATCTAATCCGTTTAAGATACTGCAGATTCTCGGAGAGCAAACATTCGTTACGCGCTCTAGGTAGGTTTAGGTTGAATCAAACTAGCACCTTCTTAATTAGAATTGTCATGTTTATGGAATCAAACTACGAATGCCTCAAGGTTTCCCCAAGGAACATGTTAACCTTCCCATTTTAAAACGACTACAAAAGATGTCTAAGAAATATGATCATACTGTTTCGGGGGCCAAAAGTTTGTTCTCCGTCTGCTATGGAAGTGTTACTGACTTATCTCAAAATCTAGAAAGGCTGAGATCTTTCAGTGAGCCACATGATGGGGTTGCGTCATGCGTCCACTCAGGGCAATCATGTCGTATGTGCCAGCATGTTTGTTGGATTACTGCACGCGCAGCTGCGTATCGGTCAGACGTGCAATGATTTTTTAATAATTAGTTTTGACAGCAACTTATTCGCTGTTGTTTCTGCTACATCCTAGATTTATTCGCAAGCTGGAAATTAGTGGAAAGTTGGCAATTCAGTGAGTGTTCAAACGATGCAGGCTTTTTGTTGGAATACCATGCATAGGCTACAGTGAAGTTTTTGAATATACAGTTTTTCTAACTTTCTTGGAGCGAGTAAAGTTTTGTAAAATAGCACAAATGAATAAATATTGAATCACTCCTGATTAACATTGGCATAAAAAACCTTCTGGAAATTTAGTTGTACTGCACTTCAGTTTAGGTAACTCTTACGATTTACGATTTACGAAATTTCAGATTTCATTTACGCACACCCCTGGATACCACGTCCTAGCCCTTGTGTAGCAAGAATTGACCAAGCAATTGCGCAGTCTTCCCCTTCTAGCGCTTCGACTAACCTTTGAAGTTATGTTTACGGAAGATACTAAGGACCGCGAGGAAGGCCGGTGCTAAACATCTAGTTTTGGGAAGCGCCCCGCGTTCTACCTCTACGGCATATCATGCATAGCATGAGCATTTGGTCTGTGGAATGACTTGCATTGGTCAGCCGATGGATAGGCTAAAAGCTCCCAACCTGTGCCTTCTTGAATCGTTGGCAATGTAAGTTGGGTGCAATCCTAATTGGTAGCTGCCACTATTATACGATTTCATTAGAACTTAACGTGTTCAGTATTGAAATATCTTGAGCTTACTCATTAACTTATAGGATAAAAAGGATAAAGGACGGCGTTACTCAATCCCTTTTGGGATGCGCCAGCGCATTCTACTTCTACGGGATGTCGTGGAGGCGACATGAATGCGTAGTTGGCCATACAATGACTTGCGGTGGCCAGCCGATGTACAAGTCAGTGCTTTATCCTTCCCAGACAAGTCTGGTACCAATTCACCGACCCCGGAGGGATGGAGGGCTTGGTCGGCCTGGGCGGGAAATCCGAACCAGGAACCTGGTATCGGGTGCATGCGACAGTCGCGCCTCCTCCGACTGCGCTACACGCGCCCGCTCATTAACTACTCATTAACTTACCCCGTAGAAAACAACTGCACTAACGAAATCAAAATAAATAACGCAGAGAACATGAGAACATACAACATTGGTGAGCTAGGTAAGGACGTTTGCAAATGATTAGGTCGTGAGAGGGTTCTCCCTCACTAGATTTGCACCGAGAATGATCCTTTGTAGGATCACCCTCCCGCCTAGGATCTCAGAGACTGGGTCTATCTGGACAACCAGGTTGGCGTAGTTTACTTATCTCTACATGGCATGTTGCCCATTTATTGTGTTTCGTTATGTCGGGTAATCGTTTAAGAGCGGCCACCAACAACTAGGATTGCACCGTCAGTTGTTAGTCTAGTAATATATTTTGCCACACGATGTCTTTAAGTGGACGTTTTTATTCAGCAGGGCCTGCTTAATGAGCACAGGGTGAACATCCGTCCTTAGCTGGTGGAGCTAAGCCTCCGGGGACGACACAACGTCGAAACGTCGGGCCTTGCTGAATAAGAACGTCCGCCTAAAAATCTGCAGCGGCACAATGGAATACTGACAATAGACGGTTTTACCCCATCCCGAAAGTCTCGTTACCGTTCATGATGTCAAAGATGCGAAGTCATCATAGCAATGAGCAAGGAGTACACTACAATTGGTGCTGAATTGCTGTTAGAAAATCGAACTGTGTTTTGAGAACTATAGTACGCAGGGCAGTAGGCGCTACTAGCGCTTGACAAAGGTGCTTTGATCAATGCGAGTGGTGAGGCTAGGGCTGTAGCGGAGGTAAGAAGGAGGACGTTGTGAAATAATCAACTCCTTGAGCCCGTAGCCAAGTGTATAGGGATTGCAACCTTAACAGCATACATAGAGTGGAAAATGGCATTAGGAATTTAGGGGAGATCCGTGAGTGCGTGACAGTAGCCCACTTGCCATTATTTGGGAAATTATCTGTTTTCGTCTATATACCTTTCAGCAACCCGCGTAGCTAGCTATGAGCGCAATTCGTCAAACAAACGAGCGCTAAACACACATTCCCTTGTAGTGATGAACTTAGTTACAATCTGTGGAGCCATTAAATGTGATGAGCCTGCTTCATTTCTCTCTGGAGGGATAGAATCACAGCTCCTCCTTTTCGGAAGAGAATATGGCGCCCAATGAAAGGCTACAATCGTAATAACAAAACCATCAGTATTTCTTTTGCTGTGATCGTTCACTTTTGGTTGCCCTCAAAGCTATCAGGAGACCCTAGAAGATTAAAGAGCTTGGTTTTTAGAAAACGCCTTCGTTCCTTAATTGCGAAGCTTGCAATGCGATGCGAATAAAGATTATACTCGAGGGCAAGTGAACGAGCCAAAAGGTTGGTGGTGGAATCAGCTCTACAGAGAGTTCGGAGGAGGGCAAACATAGCACTACAGCTTAGGGGCGATTCCTACGCGTAGTTCATGCCGGACAGAACACAAGACACCTGTTTGCTCAATTCGCAGACGGCGTTGAAGTCGTGAGTTGTTGGCCAAGGTATACACACGCGGGTGGACTCACCCGGTCTCGGACATTACCTCTCGAGGAATGCGCCCGACTATGTGCCCCTTATGCTGTGGAGTTCGATTAGGCTAGGAGGTGGTGATAGAGCACATTGTATTCGCTGATTCGAATGAGCACAGCTGAAGGTGCGTCGAAGGGTGGCGATGACCTACTGGGAATAGAATTTGGATGCGAATCGACATGGCACACGAGCAGCGCACGGCAAATGTTGTGGAAGTTGTTTCTAAGACCGAGACGGCGTGACCAGAACTCGTTCCAGACCCGAAACAAACTACGACACCGGGTGGAGTCACAACCTCGACGGCGCCAAACGCGAGTGTATACCAAGGCAAGTGGCACCACCAGAGCGATGAAAAAGAGTGACGATGATTTTGGCTGGCGCTAAGAGTGATGCGGCTACGTCCTTAGAGAACAGCGGGCGTTAAGAACGTAGCTCTAATTTTCTTCAGCTCTCTAAAACAGACTGCGTTCAAAAGAAAACTGGAACTTGTGCGTAGAGGTATCAGATTCAAACGGACAGCGTGACAGATCGTGTATACCGATTAGCAGCTGGGGGCAGACACAGGGCTGGACGAGATCTCATCTGAAGATTCACCCAAACTTTAGGACCCATCTTTCAGTTTTTGCTCAGTTGACACGATTTGAACTGAAGTGAAACACGTGGAGAAGCAACACGTGAACGACGAAAACCAGTTGTCCCCGAAACATCGACGGCGTTCAAGTTTCAAGCGCAACAGATGAATAACTATGTAGAGAGATTCAGGCCCCTGTCTTGTCTGGCGTTGTCTGAATTCGTTTTCCTTTCCCACCTCAGCTGAGAACTGCTGCTTGGTTACCAAATATTCAAGGAAGCAGAAGTATATATTCACGCGGCAACCTCCTGAATTTCTTTTAGGGATATACATCTCTATGGGGATACATGGCGCAGCCATCAACGAATAAAGTAGTTGCCAAAATAGTACGAACCTTCTTGTAAGCTACTACAGTCACGGGACAAATGGGAACTTTGCAGGCCCCGAAATAACACTGGGTGCCTTAAGGCTAGCGGAGAAAGGAGTGTTGTTATCAATTTTTTAGCCTATGGAGAACAACCACAAAGATACGCAGAGTCCGCCAAGCACTTCATTTCCACGGGATATTGCGTGGAGAGATTGGATGCGTCTTTACCAATACAATTACCAATTACGAGCGTAACGTCAGCGGTTGAACAGTTACATGGGTGGTCAACGTTTTCAGAACCATTCTGATTCGGATTTATACAGATTCCGGGGACATGGAAGACTTAGCTGGCCTAACAAAGTATCAGCGTCAACAGACTTGTAAGTGCCATCAAAAGATTCAATCAATCCGTGGTGCTCGATCGAAAAAGTTGAAGCCTGAACGTGTCAATTCGCTTCCACTGAATATTATAGTATGTGATAATAAAAGTAATAATAATTATACTATTACTACTATTTACGCTATTTCCTCGGATATTTATTTATTTATTTATGCACTCATGGGTGCGTCAAAAAGAAGAAAAAAACAGCCAGCACTTCACAAAAGAAGACACTATGGTTGGTATGTCAAGAACACAATAAAAGAACAAGGAAGTAAACAATAATCTAGACAAAAATAAGTAGGAAACTGAGGAGTCATAATTGTTTTGTCAACGTTGCTGATCCTGAAATACCTCAAAAAAATCATAAGCCTACAAACATATTCTTCTTACGAGTCAAAATGCGTAATATACTATACTAAAAACGAGGAAAAGAACAGGTCTACACTGCGGGTCTACTTGACTTGAAAGTCTATCCGGAAATAAATGTTGTCTGCAATATAAAAGAAATTGTGGCGATAATAAATACAATTAATTTAAAACTATAATTAGGAAACAACTGCTTCGCGACTTATATTACATAGAATCAATGGTTCTCCACCTTGAGTGCTACGACTCAATAGGCGCGCAAGTGGCATATCCATACCGGGGCGGGTTCTATCTTTCAGGAACCTCTTTAAACTAACTACGCACCCCAGACGATGGCCTACTAAAGAGACCCGCAGAGGAGATAGATATGCAAAGATATAGTCAGGTGTAAGAGTTGGAGCAACAAACAAAAAACTGGTTGCAACTATATGAAAATAAGACAGTGATTTCTTCAAGCCAAAGAGAGTCAATGCCTACAGCACATGTGCTTTCCGAATTGATATGACTCAACATTACTGTAAGGAAGTGAAAGGCTTACACCAGGAAGAATTGCGGTATTTGAAGGAAAAGCGCTTACGAACGCGAGGGGTAAGTGAAACAAAGGAAGCTAAGAACAGGAGGGAAATCCGAAAATATCATTCAAGGCGATAGTAAAAGAAACTCGCAGACAAGCCTATTTATGGGAGAGGCGATGATACTATGTGGAAGGACATGTGCGACATAACGGCGTAGCCTTGTTGGCGCGGAGGAGGTATTGATAAGCCGAAAGTAGTCCATTGAGAAGTCGGGACAAACATCCAACGCTGCTGTAGAAGTATCCATCAAATGAATATAAAAGGAGAGCACTTATTCTAACAATGACTTCCCTTAAAGTGGCGGAGTCTAAGGTCCGTAGTTGAGCTAGTTATATGTTACTACCTAAAAGTCCTGTATCTTTGATAAAGAAAGAAGCTCTGATCTTTTTAGCTTACTTCGAAAAACTGAGACACTAGGAGAGCTCAGTACATCGGCGGGCAGCACTTGCAGCCACCGTGAAGTCCGATAAAAAAGGAATTGTAAATTTTGCACCGATGCCAGTGTTTAAGTGTGGGGCAGCTAATGGCAAAATGTTTTGTACGTCCACTCGTAGGTCTAAAACAGGCTTTTATGCTGTCAACATATCCAAAGAAATAGTGTAAATAATAGTAATAGTACATATCTGAGTGGTTTTGAGCCTCAATGCCCCGCAGTTGCCGGTGGAAAAGTCAGTGCTTTGTCTTTGTCAGTGTATGTAGTTCGGTACCGAGCAGCCATCGGCACCCGCACGCCAACGACATGGTTGATACTACCGGAATCTAAACCTCTTATTCTATCTCATAGTAGACACAGCATGCCATGGACCTTATGCTGCCATCAAATTCAGGGTCAGCCAACTTATTCGCGCACAAAAATGTGAATTCATAATGTTGCATTGGTTCTGAGGGATTGGTGATAGCAGAGCACCAGTGATCCCCTCGATACACGCTAGCTGCTTTTACTATGGCAGGAGGCAATAGTAAAAGAAGAACATAACAATTGTTGTAGCTGCCCAAATTCCTCTATCGATGAATCTTGGCACGGCGTTGTTAAACCGTTAGCATGTTCTTGTATCGGAAGTTATAGCCAAGACTGCTATACACGTTTTGCTCGGCTTACGTTTGGGAGAGCTCGCATTCGTCAGAGCCTGGAATGGTCGGAAATATCTACAACAATTCCAGCTCAAACATCAATTCATAGTACAGGGTACTAATCAAAGCGAAATTATAGACACGAACAACCTTCCAAGGACCCTTTCGGCATCCCACTCAAGGTCAGCCCTCCGTCTAAAACAGTGGTGTCGGGTTGTGTACTTTTTTTCGTGGAGGTTAATACCCTGCACCATGAAATGATGTTTGGGCTGGTAGTGTTTTAAATGCCTTCCACTACTCCAGGCTCTGACGAAGGCGAACGTGCCGAACAGCGTGAATCCCACCAGAGAATTAGGGGGCGTTCGCCTCGCTCCTCAGAATTTGTTCACCAACATACGGATGCAAATGTAACTCCTACAGTGTTATGCATGGCGCAATGTCGTCTAGAAAATTCAGGGATGTTGTGAGTGATGATAGCGAGCAGAACGAAGACACCGATGACAGCGAGGAGGGTATTTCTATACTGTGCGGCTCCACATGCTGACGCCGTTCTTTTCAACAAGGCGCCACAGTTCGCTAGTCACAGAACGCTCTCCGAAACCTTTCACAGTGTTGCATTGTTGCTCATTCCTTTCATGTTGTTCAGAAATTCTCTATTGAAGGAATTGCCCTTTATAGCGCAGCTGCTCCTTTGTGCTTAGACCCACATGCACAACACTGATTTCTCTCGTTTTTGCAACACATTTCAGTACAAACAAACATGGTCTCGACCAAATTGGAGCATGACAAATTTTTGTCAGTAGCACTTCATGCATGCTTGAAAGACGTATTAGAATCAAATCACAATCTTTAACTGCGGCCCAAATCACATTGCCTCTACAATGTCCTGCAGAAAGGGAGTGCGTGACGCATCCCAAAAAGATTCGTAAGCGCAGTATTACATCCCTTATCCATTTCCTTCTTGATTCAGCCAAATCGTTTTCATGTCAAATGATACACCTTTCAAATTGGACTGAACACTTCAAAACAAAAACGGCCTTTCTTTAAGTTCAACTGTACACCTCTCAGGCTGTGGTTCTTTGCTAAAGAGATTTTTCAGGAAGACGATTTGGGATGGCGTTTCCACATACGCGGTAAAGCTTATCAAGCTGCTTCTAATGTATATGTCTGTCAAAACAGTAACTCCAAAAAAGCCTTGTTTCTCGTTTGAGAAACGATTCCTAAAGAAAAGTGGTAGGAAGGAAGAGTTCAGAGGGAACTGAAGAATCCCACATCAACACCGCTCCCACCAAAAGACGAAGGTTCCGTTCGCGTGCCAGGAGAAACATTTTTCTTCACGACCTACAAAAACACTATCGCTCTCGCACTTATTCTCGACAACTGTAGCACGTCGTCTGGATTTCAGATGCCCGTTGAGCCGGCGGCTGTGGCAAATATTTGCACCGCTTTCCTCATGTTCTGCTAGCGGAAGGAGTGCAACCCAGGGATGAGCGGATTAACCGTTATCCGTTATCCGTTATCCGGTTTCCGGTGGGTTTTGGCCTATCCGTTTTGTTGTTCGTTATCCGGTGGTTTTTGGCCGGATAACGAACAACAAAATCTGGCACCCTTATGATTACTTAGTTGAATATAAGGACAATTTTTAAAAATCGTTTTGTGTTTTTTTCACTGATAGTCGAGATATGTTAGCAATGCTAGGTCGGTGCCTTCTCTCAGTTCTCAATGGCATAATTAGGCCGAACTATCAACCTGCTCGTAGCGCGGTCCGAAATGCAGAACACTGCCTTGCTCATTTCTATTTGTTGGTTTTCACCAAAATTCCTTCTTGCATAATGGTCTGAAAAAAACCTGTCGGTTAGAGGAGAAAGGAATAAACCTTCATACGAATCACTTCGTTTCAAGGATGTGCCAGATCTTCTATGTACACAATCTTTTAGCTCATTGAAACTATGTTTGGCATGTGCAAAAGTTTCGAATGGTGGGAGGAAAGCCAGTACTTTAATATCCTATCCTATCCTACTATATATAAAAGCGTTAGTCCGTCTGTCCGTGTGTGTATGTGTGTCACAAACCTGTGTGAACCAGTAAAACATGTCAAACGTGTAAAGGTGACCCGCACAGGCATGCAGAACCTGTCAAGGCTATCCTCATGTGCAGTGGATGGATGCGAACCAACATTAGCGGGAAATGAGCAGGTTGAACAAATGAGTGGAAGTATTCGAACGGACAACCACTATTGATCGATAGTATCAATTTTCGATCGGAGTTGTCGTTCAACACCACGATTTGACCAATCGGGATGCGGTTATGGTTATGCCGGATGAGGAGACCAATATTAATCGATGGTATCGATTTTTCGACTGCAGTTATCGGTTTTCGCCCAAATTTATCAATTGGTGTGGGAGTCACACGACAGCTTCTTCGAGTGAATTACTCCCGCATGCAGGAAATACCCAATATAAAGAGATTCAGACAGTTTCTAGAACAAGATAACAGTATCGATTGACCAAATAACCGATCGACCATCGATTTTTCTGCAGATTTAATCCTTCGGAGTGGGAATAGCATTAATGAGGTGGGCAGCGGACAATGCTTACGTCAATCGTTTTGAGGATCTTCCCTTACTCTATACTGTGCAATAAGCAAGTTTTTGTAATAAGTTTTTTCTTCTCTAACGCTGCCGAAGGGTCAATAAACCGTCGTGTCCAAGGCGTTTTGTTTTTGGAGTTAGGGCCGAAGTCCAAACCAGACGTTTTGAAGCCGATAGGTTTACGGGTAGTTGCTGAGTAGTAGAAGTAGCTGTTGATGAGCTGCGGGTTCAATACTGGTATACGTAGTTGGGCAATGACTTGCGGTGACCAGCCGATGGACAGTCAGTGCATTAACATTCCCGTGCAATCCTGATACCTAGCTGGTAATCCGAACCAAGAACATTGAGTCGGAGTGCATGCGAACTTCGGCGCCTTCTCAGAGTGCGCTACTTCGCACCTCGAAGAAAAACCGATAATAAGGTTAAAAGTGGCTCATTTGACATGTGACGAGGATGATTTTACAAATCCCGACCTACTATTAGAGAAAGAATGGTTTGAAATTAGTTTTAATTTTTTTGTTTGTTCGTTATCCGTTTTTCCGTTATCCGGCCATCTTGGGAAAAATTATCCGTTATCCGCTATCCGGGTTTCAAAATTTTATTATCCGCTCATCCCTGGTGCAACCCGACATTCGTTGCGACGCACTTTCGCCCTCTAGCTCCCAAAAGCGCAACAAGAAACGTGTTCCTGATACGACTAAAGACAGCTTCGGCCGCAGCTGCGCGCCTATATTTACAATACTGCCTTCCTCGCCCTTAGTTTATCAACCTTAGTTTGTTCTGCTGCATGGTTGTTGCTACCAACATGGAATCGTGAAAAGAGAGAAGAATGCGACAAGACGGCTTCTGGTAAATTTCTTGATTAAAGATGGCATGTCGAGTACGATGCCTGTTTCTATTAGTGCCTATTGTTGAACTTGTTGATGTCATCGACCGTCTTTCTCCACATATCACACCAAGCTAGTTGAGCTGTGGTACAGTACCACCCGCCTCGCGCGGACCAAAAGCAGAATAATCCGTCGCAAACCGCCTTTTATAACTTCTTCAGTTTTACGTTTTTTGAGTAACGGTTGGTACCATTGGATTCGCCTCATCGAGAGCTACACAAACTTGGATACCCCTTCACCAGAACACCGCATTTTCGCCATGGGTGGCGAAAAAATCACTGCAGCGGGCTTTTTGCTATTAGATTGGAACAGCTTCTTTCCTAGGACATGCATGTTTTCGGACCAAATGGCATACGCTGCCAGGGCTCTGCCATGCCAGGAATGCTCCAAAAGTGTGCCGTGCCCAATGCTAATTGGATCGAACCTATCATTCGAGTGGGAAGTGAAAGCACGCTCACTCCCTTTCTCCATTCTATTACTGGAAAACATGGAGCCTTTGAGGCTATTTCCTACCGTTTAAAGGATTTTATAAGATTTTTTTGCCGTTATAATTAAGAATTGCTCTAGGACTGTTCAGTTAGCCTTTGGAGTGCGCCGTGTACAATGCATATGGGATCTAACCTATCAATCGAGTAGGTGGGTGCATGTTCACTGCGCTTCTAGTTTCCCTTACTGGAAAGCATTAAGCCTTCAAGCCTATTTCGAAGCTCTTGGGGACTCTTATAAGAAATGTCTTGCTGTCCTACTTAGGACTTACTCTGCTCCAATCTGCCCGGCGAGCCTGCCGCCGGGCAGCCTTCTGTGCGAAAGTACATCCACTTTCCTTACTGGCTCAACTGAAATACGGTACCGGACACACCACCCCGTCCAACAAATATGAACAAGAGCGGCCCCCTTTATTGCACCGCAAAGCGCCGTTTTTAGTAACTCCTTTAGAATTCCGTATTTTAAAATAAGAAACATATATTTGAGTCCACAGCTCACAGTCTATCTTATGAATGCAAACCTTAGTAGAGTTGAACAATGCATATAGGCCTGACAGAATCAATCAGCTTGATAAACAGCTTATCTACGTGCGCGAGAAGTGTAGCAGATCAATTAGCTTCAACATGTCTAGCATGCAATGGGTTTTGCAATGCAATTCGACCGACTACGCAGATGTCCCCAGGTAATGCTAAATTGGACGAATAGGCGTGTTCGGAGTACAAGAAGTCTGTCAAATTTGAATCATTCCGACAGCGGATTGTAGATTTTGTAGGCAGTAAAAAGCCATAGCAGAACACTAAAGCGCAGCAGTGTGGCCTATGACTGGACAAAGTAACAGCGTGCGAAAATGACTTACTGGAAAAAACGAAAAAACTGAAGAAGTTATGAGCGTGCAACGCGGGCGGTATTGTACTTAGTCCAACCTTTGACGATTAATTTTTACATTTGTATAAATGGCATCATATGAAGAATGATGGGGTGTTTGAACATGATGACATTAGGACATGATTGCAACAAGGGTTATTTTCTGTCCGGAACCCTATGGCCCCTTTCTTCCTTAACAACACCGGGATTCCTGCAAGTTCATGCTTTTGGAGTAGCAGTTTCACTCTAGTCTGATTCAAATGTTGTTTTCGTCCATGTTCAGATGGCGTCATTCTCTACAAATTTCACTGATTTCCAATATGTCGCTGTAATTTGATAGCTGATGAAAGCTTTAGGGTTGTAAGGCTCTCCAGCGGATCCCTGGCGGTTGTTTCAAAACACTTGGTGATGAGAAGCAACGCAACCAGCTACTTCGGCGGCGGCTACCAGCTCAAACTTGCATGACTTTCCGGTTCCTCCATACCGTACCTCATTTGAAAACGAAATGAAAGCGTAATCATAGTTAATGCTGGTGTTAAGCCTATGAATATTTTCTTCAGCGGAAGAATTTGCGAGCGTACACCCAATTCCCTATCCTCGTGAGGATCCCGAAGGTGGACTTTCATATGACTTTTTACATTATTTTTTGTTTTATTGTTATTTCCTATCTGTTCTAGGTGTTGAGACAATAAAACATCTCAGTTCAAATAAACGCCATAAAAGTGACAGTAAGGTATAAAATGCTTAGGCAGATACATAGGTGCAGGTGTCATCGAGGATGGTCCCGACTCAACTGTTGAACTGGAATAAAGCCATATTTTCTGGGTGCGCAAGGTGTGAACGTGAACTACACATTGGATTACAATACTGGTCTCATCTTTTGAAAACCCGAAAAGACGTTCCCGCTTTTCTGTAGCTCTCTTCAAAATGAGTGCTTCTGAAAATGAGACGGATATTCGGGATCAGCATCGGGACATCTTCCTGATGAGGAGGAAAGCGCCCAGCGAATATGGACAAATTTAGCTCGGTGACCTACATTCTCCTAGATGCGGCGGGGCGTTTCCTCGCATGAAATAATTACGCCAAAAGGATCGCCAAAAGGAAAAGGATGCTCCTAAGTGGTCCGAAGATTCAATTGAATTTTAGGCTCAATGGAGCGTCACAGTTGATGCCACATAAATTTTTGCTCATTCCACTTCTTAACGATCACAGAAATGTTCTTCTTCTTCTTCCTCTTCAGCGTCTGTCCCGCTTCGTAGCGGGGCCCGCTATTCTGGTGTCATGACGCCACCTTTCCCGATCCAGCGCTAGATCAGGGTGGACACCAGCTACTTTCAAGTCCATAAGTAACGTATCGGACCAGTGCTGCTTCGGACGCCTTCTAGGCCGCTTTTAATTACGAAGTTGAGGCCTATCTTGCGATCGCTGTCCCTCGAAGTTAAGGCCTATCTTGCGATCGCTGTCTTCCTTTCCACGCAGAACGTGGCCGTACCATCGCAAGCGAGCTTCGCGCATCTTGTCCGCTATCGGCACGACACCGAACTTCTGCCGAATAGCATCATTTCTGATGCGGTCCATGCGGGTGACTCCAGCGCAGCATCTTCGTCTCCATGACGCTGAGGCGCGTTTCAACTTCCTTAGTCGCAGGCCAACACTCAGCGCCGTACATTGCTACCGGCCACACGACTGTTCTGAAGATCTTTGACTTCAGGTGCTCTGGTATCTTCCTATCGCGGAGCACACTAGTCAGCGAACGCCACTTGGACCAAGCTGCACTCACGCATGAGTTCACTTCAGTCATCAGATTGCCATCGGATGGTACTGCTGATCCCAGGTACGTAAAAACCGAAGTGCGTGGGAGCTTGATGCCATTAACCTTGATGGAGCTGGACTCAGTAACGTCCGTCGTTAGATATTCGGTCTTCTTCACGTTCAATCTGAGTCCAAACCACTCCAAACGATCACACCAAGCTTGCACCTCTCGCACGAGTTCATCTTTATCTTCTCTAGCGAGCATTACGTCATCAGCATAAAGCAAAGTCCAGGGGGACTCGCTTCTGAAGATCCCGTGTAATGACGTCCATCACGACAACAAAGAGGAGTGGGGAAAGCGCAGGACCTTGGTGTACCCAGACAGAGATGGGAAACTCCATCGAGGTTCCAGCTGCAGCTTGAACTCGACTCTTTGGACAAGAGTAGAGAATTCGCACCCACTCTATGAGCTCTTCAGGAACTCCATGATGTCGCAAAGCGTACCATATCACTTCACGCGGTCGAGGGCCTTTTCCAAGTCGAGAAAGGCAGTCACAGAAATGTTAAAGGAGCTAATTTCGGTGCCACCAGTTCCAGGTACTGTGCTGACTTTAAAGGACTCTAAATTTGGAATGCCACGTTTGTGGACGCTTATGCTTTTGGTTGGAAACTGGGGATCGAGGAAAAACCTTAGGGACTGAAATCTTCAGTGCTTGCAGTTTGACAGCATGACACTTCATGGTAGCTATCCGCTCATTTTCCTGCGGTTAAAGTCACTGCAGAATGATTTCTTTAAGCTTTCGAATTTGGGGGCCTATGACAACTCCCTGCAGCCCTAGCATTTGAGATTTCGGTTCTGCTAGAAGAGGTTGCTGTTGCTTGACTACGCATGAAACTCGAGGTCAATGCAGACCGAGTCTCGTACAAAACTTTTTTAAAATGGAAAAATAGTCTATGGGTGCATCCACCAGTTAAATCTGAGCTGAAGGGCAGTTCGATTCCAGTTTTTCGTTTACATGAACAGTTTTATCGTTGGTTAAATGTCCTAGCGTCTGGATCTGGAGGAGAATAGTTATGAAGAGTCAGTCTACTCGTCTGCCTGTGACCCCTCGCGCCATCTGAGGATACCGTACATCGTCTAATCAGTCTCCATACTTCAGGCGCCGCGACGTGGTGTTGATCGCTCTAAACGCCGGAGATGTCGAGTACGTGGTGTACCTCGAACAAGGTCTTTATCTTTATTGAGACATGTGCTGCAACACACATGTGAGGCGATAAACGTGAGGGTGACTCACCATCGCGACCAAGAAACTAGATCCTAGCATTCCGCAGAGCCAGTAAAACGGAATATAGGGAATGATACAATAAAAAGTAAATGAGAACATAAAAGAGAAATTCATCAAAAGGAACAATGGAGCACAAGGAAACAACAGAAAAGGAGACGAAAAATAAAAATAAAAGGAAGGAGAAGATGACAGAAGATGACATATTATGACAAGTACTAACCGCCTCGAAAGAAAATCAGAAAACGCTTGAAACGTCTACAGCATTTTGTCAAGCATTCGTTTGAAAGATGAAATATTTGACGGTAAACTAACACCCTTACTTAGCCTGACATACTCACTGCCAGCTCGACAGGTAAAGTAACAGGACCGGACCGAGTACCTGGCCCGCGGGTAGCTTAGCTTGACTGCTGCACCCCTGGTACTCGAGATTCTGGTTGTGAAGAATCTGCACCCGCCCAGATGGATAGCGCCCTGGAGAATTTTATGCACCATTAGGAGATCAAATTTTTTTCTTCGCAAGGAGAGGGCTCTAACCCAAGCGTCCGACAGCGTTCAGTGCTGTCAGGGATTGAGCGATAATCAAACTGTCTCGATCTAAGTAGAAGCTTCCTTGTTAAGCTGTTTTGAACTTTGTCTAAAACTTCTATATTCTTTACTTTAGTTGGGCCAAAGACAGGTGTACCATACTCTAGAATAGGACGAAAATACATTTTATAAGCTCTGAGAAGAATATTCTCGCTACTGGTAACTAAGCATCTGAACAGGTTGCACACCCTACGAGCTGCCTTAGCTGCGATCTCCTTGCAATGCTTGTCGAATTCCAGATTATCCGTGATGAGAAATCCAAGATCCTTTACTTCGGAGACCTACAGAAGCCGTCGGTCCTCGATAAAGTAGGGAGCATTGGTGTTGCTCCTCCCCAAGTGCAACACCTTTGTTTTATCCTTCGCCAGAGGAAGGTCCCAAGCGCGCGCCCACTCGGCTACAGCTAAAATTGCAGACTGAATCCTATCAACATCCGTAGAATCCACTACACAGCTATAAATTTTGAGGTCGCCTGCAAAAACTTTGCAGGACACCTCGAATCTGTTGATAAGGGAAGGAATTTCTCTTGTGTATATGTTGATGAGAATAGGAGAGAGGACGGAACCCTGAGGGACGCCGCTGCTCGCAAGTTTAGCAGAAGACAAATGACCCTTGTAGTTAACCCGGAATGTCCGTTGAGACAGAAAGGATTCGACCCAATTCACAATTCTGGGGTGGAGACCAACTACTGACAATTGTTCTATGAGTTTTGCGTGCGGCACCTTGTCGAAAGCTTTCTCAAAATCAAAGTAAATAACATTCACCGACACCATTATCAAGCCAACTAGTCCAGTCATTCAAGGTTGCAAGCATCTGAGCGCTGGTGGAGCCACCTCTTCGAAATCCAAATTGTTCATGTGGAATTATTGAGTTACTTTCGAGATGAGCAGTGATGACCTCTTTGAGTAATTTTTCGAATATACGGGCGAAAATAGACGTAATGCTGATAGGTCTGTAGTTTATTGGACTATTGTAAGGCGGTTTTTTTGGTAAAGGAATAATGAATGCCTGTTTCCACCTCAGGGGCACCTCCCCACGCATCAAGCTTAAATTGAAGATGATTTGTAGAGGACCAACGATTTCACATGCAACTCTCTGAATAAAGAACAATGGAATCTCATCCGGTGTTCTGGAAGAGGACTTAGACCAGGTAAGCAGGTGCTTAAGGATGGCATCCTTATGAAACCAAAATGAGTCATTCATTTGTGGGAATATCGTCCGACTGCAGGAGCTGGAGCATTGGCTTGAGCTCTCGGGCCGCTGAAATACGGCTTCAAAAGTTTGTGCAAATAATTCTGCCTTGTCTTGATCAGTGTGAAATTTCTTACCTACATCATCAATGAGTACAGGTACTGCCTCCTTAGAGTGGAGTTTGGAACCGATCAACCGAAAGAAATCGCTGGGCTTGCGGGATGAAATAGTTTGTTCCTCAAGTGAGGCAGAAAACTTCTTCAATTTTTTGCAAAACCTCTTAGTTAGTAGCTTAAAATACGCGGTAGAGCTGCTCGACGGATGAGTTATGGATTTTTTCCACGCCAACTCACGCCTCCTCGCTAGTGAGACCAGATACCTTGGCCATTTGCATTGGTGAAAAGGTTTCTTGGAACAGGGAACAAAATTCTCAATACAGTAACTAAGAATAGAGATAAGCATTTCGTACATTTCGTCGACGGTGTTTAGGACTGAGAAGGACCCGATCCAGTCAACCTCCCTCAAGTAGGAAATGATGTCGTCATATTTGGCTTTACTGAACTCTCTGACTAACCGAGTGGGTCGGGGAAACCACTTAACGAGAACTGAAAATTCTACCACACAATGGTCACTTGTACCGACAGGGGGCTTAACAGCGATATTCTTAACCAGAGAAGCTTTGTTTGTTAGGAC
Organism: Heligmosomoides polygyrus polygyrus; assembly: GCA_947396885.1. Classification (NCBI taxonomy): domain Eukaryota; kingdom Metazoa; phylum Nematoda; class Chromadorea; order Rhabditida; family Heligmosomidae; genus Heligmosomoides; species Heligmosomoides polygyrus. The sequence continues at coordinate 68,482,827 of OX377202.1, read as the reverse complement.
CAGGTCCAAAGTGCTATCTCCCCTTGTGTCGCTGAAAACCAATTGAGAGAGGCCAAGAGTCGAGCACATTTCAATGAAATCTGTAGACACCTTAGAACTGCCCCTATTATGAACCCAGTTGATGTCCGGATAATTGAAATCGCCTGTCAGAATGCAGTTTACATTTTGAGCTGCCAAATCACTGATAGTATTCAATAGCTGCGAATTATTGCTGCTGGAACAAGAAGGGGAACGATATACCCCAATGAGTCTAAGTTGTTTTTTACCGAGGTGTACGTCGCAGCAAAGAACTTCGTAGGCGTCACAAACTGTATCCTTAAAAATCATTTCATACGATAGTGACGGTCGAATCAGGAAGAGTATCCCGCCACCTTGTTTCCTTGATCTATCACACCTGACCAGTGCATAGTCTTTACAACCCGACTCAAGTACCGACGAGGAGTCAACAGCAGACTTAAGCCAGGTCTCGGTCAAAACAGCCACTTCACAGTTTGAACTGGCGAAGACGTACGACAAGGCCCGAGCGTTTTTGAGAACAGAACGAATGTTTGTCACGAGAAAATTAAAACTTCGTATATTTCGAGACGGTTTCAATAGTTTCCCGAGTTTCGGCGAAGCGGAGTACTCGTCGATACATTCTGAACCGACTGTGAACCTCGAGACATGATACGAGAGAGTCTCTCAGCTTTGAGCTTTTCTCGCTCTTCCTTAGGCATGGAATGACGTATGTGAATATTACAAAAGAGCCGAGACTTTTTGAGCATAGGGGCGCGGCTGAAACTCTTTTAGCGAGATGTGCAGCTGGAAATACAACCTTGAGGATTCTAGGGTTACCGCGCCCCATTCGATACATGGCTACGGGTTTACACTCAATACCTAAGTAATCAAGCACCTGTCGTACACAATAAGTGTCGTGAACAAGTCGATCGGATGGTCTGAGAGCATTACTTTCAATTACACCGCTTATTATAACGTCATGCGAGTAATCTTTGTTATCAGTAGGACGGGAATGTAACGAATCACTAACACCGAAAGAGGGCACGTTACGTTGTGGAAAAGAATCTATAGATGGACTAACCATAAGAGAGGGTACAGGCTCACAAGATGAGACAGAGAGGCCTAGCGTTTTTCTGAGTGCAAGGTTTTCTTCTCTGAGCGCTTTTATCTGCTCTGAGAGATCGTTGAACATGCGAAGGATTGATTCAGAGCGTTTGCGATCCTGTAGAAGGATAGAGAGAATCGCTTTGTAGTGAAAAGGAAGCGAATCATCACTTAATAGAGACTCCACGTGCGGGCCGGGATCAAACGAGCTTCTGAACAAGGTCTGATTAACTCAACCTTTTCCCTTTACTTCATGTTCGACTGTCATTGAATCTTGGCATGATATTATCAGTATCAAACTTTCATACTTTCCCCTTTATTTGTCATGCTTGACTATTCTAACAATCTGCGCACAAGAACGTGACATACTACAGGTAACTAGCACGACATTTATGTTTCGATCTTGCCTATTTGTTTACCAGCTCTGCTAAAAGAAGTCAGGGAATGGAGTAAATTCAGTATTGTCCACGTGAAGACCAGTAGCAGAGCTATTCTTTCTCCATGTTATCATTCATTATGCTTCAGGTTTAGGGAAGTAGTTGTTCAGCAATGCTGACGAAGTGTCACGCCTCCTCTCAGGTTATAGGAGAAGCCCCAGCCGCACCCAGAGGTGAGACCCATGATGGAAGCATATTTCTTTCATTTTTAATTTTCACTCATTTGGAACATAGATTGCACTACTCCTGCTACCATGATTTTCCTGAAATGTGGGCTATATGCGGGTATTATGTTCTTAAATAATTAAAGATTTGGCTCAGCTAGAAAAAGGTTTCGACATCAGCTCTTTGGTCCGCAAACACTTTTTGTTTAAAAAGCTTTTCAAATTTTTGAAACATGCACTCAAGAATGTACGTAAATGAAACTCAAAATCTCATTAATCGTAAAACGTAATTTTGCCAAAAACCATCGTGAATCATAGGTCGCACCTAAACTATTATACATCAAGACATTTGTGTGCTGCCGCCGACTCGTCTATACACACTGCTGCAAAATCTGATTCATTTCCTAACCGCCGCGAAAGGGTCCTGCGACTTCTCTGCTTCGTGTCCTGCCAAAAAAATTCCAAATTTCTGGATGCATGGAATGGAGCCACACTGTTAAATGGGAACTGTCTTTTCAGGTCTACGAGTGTTCACTAACGACACAGGGAAGCATTCATTTATTTTGCTACCCTAGTGCTGGACGCATGGAGCCCACATGGAGGAGGTGCCGGCTATCGCCTGCACACTCCTTATACAGGTTCATGGTTCGGATTTCAAACTTAGGCCAACCAAGTTTTCCGTCCTTCGGCAGTCGGTGACTTGGTACCAGACTAGTCCGAGAAGGATACTGTCCATTGGTCGGCCACCACAAGTGATTATATACTCCAAATACGCATTAAACTGGCTCCACGACATACCGTAGAAGTAGAATGTGTGGCGCATCCTAGAAGGGATTGAATAACGCCATTCTTTATGTCCTTGTATTGCTCCGAACTATTCCATTTCTTAAATTTTTCTACTGTTGAAGCCTTAAAAAGCAGGGCGTCTTGTCAGAAACGGAGCCATAGCAGTAGAACAATTACCATCCTCCACAACAATAAAAATAATTATCATGGTGCTTCTGAAAACTCTCTATCAAAATTTATGCAGCCCTTTAGACAGACTATGAAGACTAGTTTTTTATAGTGGTAAATTGCTACACGTTTTGACACTGAAATTGGTTAGGACACCTCAATCTATAATACATTGTGGAAAAGAACTGATATTTTTATACATGCGTTGCTATCATTTTCTTGCTTTTAGACTCCAGAGGTCGGATTCATCAACGGCTTACATAACTTTAACAGAGAATTCACAGCAGAAAATACAGATAACGAGGCTTATCGCTCACCATATCGCTTGATAAGCCGCGCTATCAAGTATACCTGCTGTAATTTTCTCTGTTAAATTGCTGTAAGTCGCTGATGTACCGGCCCCCGGACGTCAACAGAAATACCGAATGATAATCTATCGTTCAATGCAGAGTCTTCGACTTGCATCAGTCGGTATTTTGCGCACTGACTAGCCACAGTGAAAAGGCTAGTCCCTGTGTCCCTTTGGAATGCGCCATACGTCTACTTGATGGGCTAGTAATTGGGTCCTAGCGCTTGCCATTTAGCGAACTTTTATTCAATTTTTGAAGCAGCAGTAAACACGAAAATTTTTTGGCATTCACAACCTGATAGATTTATGTCGTCGTCGTCAGATTTATCAGTCGATGGCAATTGTGTGTTCACTTACTGCTGGAAATATTAGCACTAGATAGCACTAGTAATGTATATGGAATCCTAGGTCACCTACAGCTAAACGTGAGCATGACTCGCTGAGTGTCGGAAGCGCCTTTCGCCGCTGTCCAGAGATGCTCACAAAAACAGAAAAACGCTAAAAGGTAATCAAAGCAAAGACCTTAAATGATCTTAGAGAAGCGTGAAATCTTTAATGGGGAACCCTAATGTGAATGGAAGCAATTGGAATGCGTATTTGACATGGACAGATACTTGCGGTGACCAACCGTTAGAGAGTGTTATGTCCTTCCCAGACAAGGCTGATACCAAATCATCGGTCCTGGATCGATGGGAGAATTGTATGGCCTAAACGGTAAATCCAAACCGAGGGCCTCGATTCATGAAGCTGCGCGATCTTATGCGATTAGTCACAATAGTATTTTATCTTCACTAAAACTATTCGGTTGATCGAAAAGTCTTGCAACACTTTACGCTGCTGCCGGTTAACACGTTGACGACTGTGTGCCTGATGTCAGGCCACACCCTTTCGGCCGCGTGGGACCGTGTGACATGATGTCAGGCCACAGCCTTGTAATTTATTTTTATAGTTGGATTCAGATCTTTCCGAGCAACTTCTTTTTGTTATGTGTGCTTCATCTTTAGACATTGTTGTAAAACGCGTGGCCCACAAAAAACAAGTTTCGGTTACTGATTTATTGAGCTTCTCGTCAAGTAATGGCTTCAACTAACGATTCGTCATTGAAAAATAATCGATAATAATTGATCGGCCTATCGCAGTCGAACACACCGTCATGAAAGCCGGACCTCGTCGCAAAGTTCCACCGATTAGGGGCTTCAAAATCGCTTTTCCAAGCTTCCTTCTACTCATCTTCTGCCTCGGATTGTATTAATCACTTTCTGAGCCATCATCGTCGTCAGTTGGTAGTACAAGGATATCGTCCTCAGCATCAACGTCGTCCTGGACCACCTCGTCATCCTGATCATCGCTTTCCACCAAGAGACGAATTTTACGGTCTCGTAGGACCGTGCGACATGATGTCGTGCCACGCTGTCGGCGTCGCAGAAAACGGGTTGGTCCCACGCGCCAGACACGCGAAGAAGGCGCGGTCGTCAACGTGTTAAACTTGTTGAAGCGCTTACGGTATTGATCTTGTGTGGTGACGTCACAGTACATTCTCGAAGCTTCCTCAGGCATACTATCTAAGGCCTTGACGAGTACAAATTCAGCAACAATGCCAACGACAAGCAGCAGCATGCACCGACCTATCGTCTACTACGAATTTCTGCGAGGTCATTCCGCAGCGACTGCAGCCTCCAACATCTGCGCTGCATTCAAGGAGGGAATCACTCACTATTCCACAGTGGCATCCCGTTGGTATCAGCGCTTCAAGGCTGGAGATATCTCTCTCGAAGATCGACCTTGTTCCGGTCGCCCCTCTGTTGGACTCAGAAGGAGTTGCTGGATAGTGAGACTACAGTCACGGCATCTCTCTACGCTACCCAGTTCCATAACTTGGCCGACGCCATGCGCCAGAAACGTCCAGAACGGGAAAATGTCTACCTAACTCCGTTACCTCATGTCGCAAAAGTGAGTCGCGAAAAAAATCCAGGAGTTGGGCTTGGAAGTTCTGCCCCCATCCACCGTAGTCTCCAGACCTCGCTACTTCTGAATACCACCTGCACAGAGCTCTGAAGTAGAATCTTTGAGGTAGAGAGTTCGATGAACGACGTCAATTGGAATTGGAGGTTTCTGAATTCTTTTCCTCACAGCCCTCACTTACATACAAATTAACAACAAGTCGACATTAACAAAGCCCATAAGTTGCGCCAAAATCTGGTGGCTCACATAATTTTTGAGACCTTGTTTCAAAGGCTGCTATAGCATCAGTTCCTTGGGGACAGTTGAGTTGAGTAGGAATCTCCAGGTGGCAGAGATTGAAACGAGCAGTAGGTCAGTAATGTTGATAAATATACGTCTTTCCCAACAAGGGTGAAGTGGACAACTTTGGCAGCTTGCAAGTACTGAAGTTTTCAATCCCAAAGGTTCTTCCCTGACACCCTGGATGTAACTAAAACAGGATAGCGAATAAGCAAGTATAAGCTCAAATTTGGTAATCCAAAATTAGAGTTCTCTAAAGTCTAGACATCCCCTGAAATTGACGGCACCGAAATTAGCGAGCCTTTAAGAAATTAAATCCCTGTGATCGTTGAGAGCTGCACAGTACAAAAATTTATGTGTCATAAGCTGTAACGTCTCCAGTATGCCTAAAATTCAATCGAATCTTCGGACCACTTGGAAGCATAAATCCTTCTGGCGTAATTATCTCATGCTAAGGAGGGCGCCCGCCGCTTCTAGTAAAATGTAGGTCACCGAGCTAAATTTTTTCACATTCGCTGGACGCTTCCACCTCATCAGGAAGATGTCTCGATACTGTGCTGGAATATCGATTTCATTTTTCGAAGCATTCAATTTGAAGAGCGCTAAAAAAGCGGCGAAAAAGGCGTTTTGCAGCTTTTTCTCCCAAAGACCAAAAGATAAGGCCGGTATTGTTGTTTTATGTTGATTGTTACGGTGTCCGTAGGAGCCGACGCGCACTCGCAAAGCCCAGCCAGTGTGAAAAGTGTGCGAGGGTCCCTGATGCGAGGAGGGGATCGGGGGGGGGGGAATTGAGCTAGTCCGAATGTCCCGTTACAAGAGGGCAAGACCCGCGTAGCAGGGTTGTGACCCGCAGTGCCAGGAGCTATCTATCGCGCCCACCGGCTGGTGAGACCCGCCGGGGACGTGATACGTCGATTACGGTCCACTATTTGGAATTTTTTTTTTACGAATCTACATGCTAGGAAAATAATAAGTTTTCGCGTAATTTCTGCCCATGAAAGAGCTTGACAACCAATAGTATAATCACCGTTATTGTCGACAAATGGAGGCGTATGGAATACTACACCCAAAACGTAACGAAAGAAAACCTTAACACGATATTAGGTGACATTAATTGCACTGCAAAGCTTCGTGGCCTACAAGTTAGCCGTTTGAGGTCTAGGGAAAACCCTTGCACAGAAATGCACCAACAAATCAGACCGTTCTTTTGAGTATGAGCTGTAAAAGCATCGGACAGACCTCCCGGGCTCAACAAGGCATCGGAGAGAATGCTGTCATCACAAGAACTACCACATTATCTTCGAGCTGCTTGTCAACCGAGGAACTTTTAGTGGAGGTAGAACGACAAAAGTGAGAGCAAGCGCAAAATAGTACAGAACTTTTGAGTTAAAAGGGGTGTTCTATTAGATTTCGAGGCTTACATTTAAGAACTCCTAACTTGGCTTAGAAAACGCTTCTTCACAAAACAAAAAGCGTTTTGCTTACTACATCTCTGACATTCTTAGAGGTCGGAACTGCCGGCAAAAGTACGCAGTATTGCACACAGTAACCCTCGCGGCCCCGCACCACCCGCTGTTGTTAGGGCGGTTTCGCGGCACCAGCAAGACTCTGCTGCCGGTCTTACGCGTTTGGACCACGTTCGCAACCATACGACAGAGGTGTCATCCCGTTAGCCGAGAAGCTGCGCGAAGCTCTTCGATGGCACGGCCCGTCCTTCGCGCTAACGACGACACCGTCCGTAGGATTGGCCTGAACCGTAGGATTGGCCAGGAAAGGCCGGAGGCAACGTTGGCTAGATACGTTGCATTTGGACTTAAAGGTGGCTGGTGTACATCCTGATCAAGCATTTGATCGGGAGAATTGTCACCACACCGGAAGGGCGGATCCGCCACCAACCGGGATAGACGCTAATGAAAGTGATGATGTTGGTGTTGAGTTATACGCGGCCAAGAAGAGCATAAAAATAAGGGAAGAAGAGGACCCTGACTTTAAGCGTTGTATAATTGTATGAGGACATCCTGAGAGTGGTTCAAGTAGCGCTTATGAGTAAATGAATCATGTCTATAACTGTGTCATAACTCTGCTAGACTTCTTAGGTATTGAGTGCTTGGCAAATACCCTCTATAGGATGTGAAAGTCCGATATTCGTAGGCCCCGTACTTTTAAGATTATTTTGCCCACAAGCAGTTTCAGATGGGGACAATAAGGCGTAAGTCTCAGCTGCACTTCTTCACTCACAGAGAGCTCTTCATTCGGCCTTCACTTACAAAAGAAGTGAGGGAGCGTAGAAGGAATGATCGTCTATCAGGTGTCAATCCCTCAATTTCTGAAACTTGTTCTGGTGACTATGTTAATTCGTATAAAAGACATGTTGACAGTTCGACCTCGAAAAACTGATTTATCCTCATCGGAAATCGTGTAACTCAGGATCTTATCCAAGGGGTGTCCTAGCGAATATTAGATCCATTTCAAAAAACATTGACAGTCTTCGATTTTTGCCGGGTAGCTGCAACATTAAAATTCTTGCATTAGCAGAAACTTGGATAACATCGAAAATAGACAGCTTCTTCCTGGTGGGAGAATGGCTTGACAAGTATGATATGAGTATGAGTAGCTGCGACCGCAACAACAAAATAGGCGGTGGTGAAGCTCTTGTCCTTTGTAAAAGAGTTTGTTCTCATGTCGTAGTTCAGGAAGCTGTAAAAACCGTTATGAAATCATTTGCTCGGATATACAATTCTGAATGGACAAAGGCTTCAAATCATACTTGTGTATCAAGCCCCGTGTTGCACTGTAATCAAGGCCGAACAGCTAATTAGCGCTTTAAGTGATCTGCTCTCACGTAACTCTACTTCCTTTGTCTGCGGAGATTTCAATTTAGTGATATCAACTGGAGAGAAAGTGAGAATACCGCCATTTCTTCAATTTTCAAAGAATTTGTAAGATTTTGCAACATCCACGGCTTGATGCAAACAGTTCAGAATCCAACACTTGCTTATAGCATCTTAGACTTGCTTTTGTCATACGAACCTAATTTTCTTCGTCACACTGTGGTCGAACCCCCACTTGGCCCAAGCGATCACGCGTTAGTTCGTTTCACATTGAATTGTACTATTGCGGAGGATAGCGATGTCTTCACAAGAGATTACAAACGGTGAATTTTGACGAAATTTCTTCCTATCTATGTGATGTAGACTGGAACGGCTCCTTGAACTCAGTTGATAGTGTGAACGATAAATACGAGATGTTTTTAGCATATTAAACGACTGCATTGTTATGCTTGTTCCTCAATTACGGGTGTCCTCTTATAGAATGCCACTTCCAGGGTACCTACGATCAATGATCAGGAATTCTTATGCGTGGATAGCAGCTAATGTCTGCAGCGAGGCCAACAGACACAGCCTCATGGAAAAATTAAAGACACTGAATGAGACATTCGAGAAAAAGTTTCGTCGAACGGAAAATAGTAGGTTGGGAATAGGCAAAGTTTTATTAAATACCTCTGCTCTAAACCTCAATTCAAAGGAAGAATTGGGACCCTTGTTGGGGCTCATGGAGAGGTAGCAAAGACCAATATTCAGAAACTTGGGCTTTTAGCGGCGCCTTTGAGAAAACACTCATTGGATCGAATGATACTCAAACCTTTGTGCTTTCCAAAAGCGAAGGATTTTTTATTGTTTAATAGCGAAGAAATTCATGAAATACTTTCGAAATAGCCTGCATCCAGCTCATTAACTCCGGATCATGTACCACTCATCTTTCTTAAGGAGATAGCCTATGCGATTGCGAGACCGCTGGAATTCTTGCTTAATTTGAGCTTTATGCTAGCGGAGGTCCCCAATAGGTAGAGAGATTATCCCTATTCCAAATAACAAACCTTCCAGCTCGCCGGAACAGTACAGGCCTATAAGTATAACGTCCGTTTTAGCAAGGACATTTGAAAAATTTATGAAGAGAAGATTAGTGGAGCACCTGAAAGCGAACAAGATCATCCCTGATTGCTAACATGGGTTCCAATAACGGGAAATAAGCGCTTACAGCAATGCTTCGGTGTCTCAAGCGGCTTTCACACTGCCGTTGTTGCTGTTGCGCAACCGATGCCGTAATGATAAAGCATACCGCAAAGACGCAGAGGAGCAACAGCAGCAACGAGGGGGCTTTCACACCTCTGTTGCCGCAACCCTGCATCAGCAACACCGGCATCGGTTGCACAACGGTTGCGTGGCCTCGGCAACGTGGAATGATCGCCATCATTCCTTGTTGCTGATGCTCGTCAAAGGACGATATCACAAGTCTTATCTTTTATCTTATCTCACCGCGTTGCGGCTGCAAGAAACATCGAACTCCGCCCCTTTTTTATTGCTCGTTGCTGCAACAGCAGCAACGGCAGTGTGAAAGCCGCTTCAATGATTGGACGTGGCAACTGGACTGCGATACCGCCATTCACGTCATTTATGTGGATTGTCTTTATGCGTAAAGCTGTTCTGTACGCTTTCGAGTTTTAAAATCGATAACTTTTTGTACGGATTCTTTTTGTACGAATATTTTCGTGCCGTATTCTAGGATGGGCCGCACAAATGATTTATAGGCTTACAATAAGACCGACTTGTTGCGCGTGCACAATGCCAAAGTCCGTTCTTCAAGCTTTCGTTACCCTTAAGAGACAAAAATTGTCTGTTACAATGCAAGGTATATCGAGACAAATTTAACCTTTTGGTCTTCTTCTTCTTCAGCGTCTGTCCGGCTTCGTAGCGGGGTCCGCTATTTTGGTGTCATGACGCCACCTTTCCCGATCCAGCGCAAAATCAAGGTGGACACCAGAACCTTCAAGTCCATATGTAACGTCAGGCCATCGCTGCTTCGGACGCCCTCTAGGCCGCCTTCCACTTACCTCGAACTTAAGGCCTATCTTGCGGACCCTGTCTTCTCTACCACGCCCTGGTATGCCCTGGTATCTTCCTATCCGCAGAGCACGCCACTCAACGAGCTTCACTTGGACGAAGCTTCAGTCACGCTTGAATTCATTTCAACAGTCAGTTTGCCGTCAGACGCTATTGCCGACCCCAGGTACTTAAAGACCGAAGTGCGTGGAAGCTCGATGCCGTTAACCTTGGCGGACTCGTTTACGTCAGTCGTTAAATACTCGGTCTTCTTCACGTTGAATTTGAGTCCAAACCGCTCCAAAGAATCCTAGCAGTTCTCCCACTAGTTCACCGTTATCTTCGCTAGCGAGCATTACGTCATGAGCATGAAACAACGTCCAAGGGACGGGTTTTTGAAGATCTCGTGTGATGGCCCCCATGACGACAGCAAAGAGGAGCGGGAAAAGTTCAGAACCCTGGCGCATTCCGACAGAGAAGGGAAACACCATCGAGGTTCCATTTGCAAAATGAACTCTACTCTTTGGACAAGAGTAGAGAATTCGCACCCACTCTTTGAGTTCTTGAGAAACTCCATGTTGTTGCAGGGCGTACCATATCACTTCACGCGGTACGCGCTCAAAGGTCTTCTTCAAGTCAAGGAAGGCAATATGCACTTGCTTCTCTTGCGACGCTTCTCTACCAGGAGGCGGACGCTGCGTGTGGCATCAACGGTGTCACAGCCAGCTAACGAAGCCGCACTGATTCCTGGTAAGCTGGACGATGTCACGAATTCGTCCATCCGCAATTCGCTAAAAGATCTTTATGCCTTGCAGGAGGATGCGAATCAGGCGGTCACTGGAGCAGTCTGCAGGGCTGCCCTTATTCTTCCAAATCGGAATTGTCGCGCTTTGGCGCCAACACTCAGGCACCTTCTTCTCCGCTACAACCTGATTAAGGAACTTCGTCAACCACTACTTCGGGTGCCAAAACTTTGGCTTCCACAAATCAGCCGCCTCCGTCGGGTCCAGTCGCCTTGCCTGGCTTCATCTTCTTCAAATCCACTTCAGTCTCCTAAATGGTATCTTCTGGACGGGGCCATGGGTTGTAGTCGTTAAAGGTATGGCTAGATGAGGAAATTCTACTGTAGAGATTTCCTCAAATTAACCGCGCTATCGCTTCAATGCCTTCTTGCGGTCCATGAAAAGACGGCCGCTCTCATCATTGATGCCGAGAAACTTCTCAACATCCTCTGTCTGCCGATGGCGATTCTTAGTAAGCGGGTACAGATACCGCTCACCATCGCGTGAATCGAGGTTCTCGTTGACATCTCCATAATGAGTAGGTTTTGCAACAGCCACTGCCTTCTTTGCAGCTTTCTTCGCTTCTTGGTACTTCTGCCGGATGTCTACTGTCTTTTCGCCGAGAAAAAACACGTTATTGAGCGTCTTCTTCTCTCGCACTTTGCTTTCACGACGTATGTCCACAGCAATGCCTGCATGTCGACCTTGCCTCGTCCTGGCTTCGTAATGCCGAGTTCCGGATGTGCAGCTTGACGTATCGCGTCTGTCGCCTTCTTCCAGAGAAATCACAGCTGATTCCTTCTGTCTCATCCGCAACCACTTTATTCTCGGTGCACCGCATCGCTTGACCTGCTTCAGCCTCGGAGGGGCGACTGCTTCATATGGCACGATCTCGCGTCTATGAGAGGACTTCGGTCGCTATCCTTCACATAGACAAAGTCTATCTGAGTTCTGGTGTTTCCATTACAAAACGAGATTAGGTGGGAGTCGCGATTACGGAACACGGTGTTCACTATGGGAGGTTATTCGATTCTGCACACTCAAGGGTACCCTCACCATCTGCGTTACGCGACAAATGAGAGAATTCGCCATGGCAGCTGTACCCGCTTTTCGTAGCGCCTACGTGCCCATTGAGGTCACCAGCGATAGCGTCTTTTATGGCACCTCTGCTGCCTTCTCATCAAGCTGACACCAAAATTTATCCTTGACTTAATCGGAGCAGCTAGTCTGCGAAGCACAAGCAGAGAAGAAGTAATAGATTCGCTCCTTAGCGACGACAACGATCTTCATCAATCGACGTCAAAGCGTTCGACGCTTACAATCGAGTCACGAAATCGTTCGGAGACGATTATTCCGACACCACTGGTGGTCCTGGGACTTCCACATAGGACGGCCTTGAAGCCACGTCCTATATTCCTTGACTTGCGGCAGTACCACCTCGTCTCCGGCACTGTACAGAAATTATTTCTTCTACGCTCTAATGCTTCACCTAACTCGTACGAGGTGACCGTCAACCTACCCATATTCAGCGCGTCGGCTCCCTCGGACATCGTAGTACGAATTGGTGATTGCTGGCCCTTCCCGAATAAGTAAGCGTACCATCCTAACATAGGATATTGGTGGAAAGAAGGGATTCCGGGATGCAACCAATCTACGCTTCTCCTGCTAAAATTCCTCGGGCAGGGTTGGCGCGGTCTCATGCTCCTCGCTCGTTTTTCGGCATCCTTTTTTGGCACGAAGCTGCTTGAGGCGTTAGCAGTTGCGTCGCGTGCATCGCTGGGCATATGCCTGCCCTGCCTGCTTGCATCTGCCCTTCGCCCAAAGGCCCCAACACATTTTTGCGGGAACGGCGGGCGGAAAGCGGCGAAGACGACGGGGGACGGTCAGGAGGTACACCCGCCTTCTGCTGGAGGGGTGCGCGCGGACGAGTTGTTCTGCATTTACGACACTCCTGCTCCTATTCTACGACAAATCTCGGATGGGGGATGTAGCTCATGATGCGCTGTCAAGTTCTACGCTTTGCAAAGGAAAAGATAGACCGTAGCTGTGTTCTTGCTATAAAGCAGTCAAGCCAACAGGGTTTTACAAACAATGGCAGTATGTACGACGTTTCAGGCATCCACCTTGTCGTCACCAAACAGTGGTGTTGCGTAGGATGGAATACAAACCTCTTTCCACCAACGTTTCAATAATGTGATAATTCTTAAATGTCAACACGCTTATCTGAGGCACAGGAACACAGAAGGCCTTAGCTATTTTTCCAAATATCTGTAGGATCGAAAAGCCTAAGAAACTAGAAGTGAGTCTTGACATTAAACTCGCCACCAGCATTGCTATCGACCTTCCTACGGATTGGATTTCTGCTCTCCATTCTTCATCAAAACACTTTTTCATTTCTTTCGTATTCTTCAGAGACTGGAAAGCTAGAAAACGTTTACGAATCTACTCTTAAAGCTTACTTCACTCAACATGTTCACTGATGCAATTGTAAGGTTAGTCATTCACTTGTGGCGTAAAAGTGCATATTTTCTATTCTCATCCATGAAAAAGGCGGTTTGTGGTTTGTGGCAGAAATAAATCTCGTAAACGTTTCCGAGGAGAGATTAGAGTCGTAAAAAGCCAAAATCAGCGCTAGGTGAGAACATAATGGCAGTGAACTCGTCACTGAATTTGTCATGCAGAAATTAATTTCTGATGTTAATGATGTTCTGCAGAAGCTAGGAGGTCTGGAAATCGGCCAAATCAGTAATCGTAGTCAATGTAATCTGTAATCTTTCGCGATATCGTGAAGAAATGCCTCGGTACTTCCATCAATAGCACTTCAGATTAAGCGTGCATATTTCCGATGTGCAGCGCTCGATAAGTAAGAATGTTTCACGTTCCTAGTGGATAGCGAGTCTCCCCCCTCACTAAGTCTGCACTAGAACAATTTACTATAGCAAGACAACACGCAGCAAAAGCTCATCATGATAAGGATCTTAATAACACCAAGCCGTCTCTGTCTCTCCTCAGAAGAAGTAGGAGTTGCGATATTCACTGCCTATGAGCAACAGTGGGATAATCTCTTGTTTGGTTTCCGGTTCTTTTTCCAGAGATTGAATAAGCCCTTATACTCCGAGCCCAGCGAACTTCCTTCCGCAAACAAGCAAGCAGTTTATCTCAATAATTAGCAGAATGAAAAGGTCGGCACTATGTTGAGGACGAAAACCGTTGCGACAATAGAAGTTTCTTATATTGTCTTCTTAAAAGGATAAAGGACGGTTTAATCAATCCCATTTGGAATGCTACACGCATTTTACTTCGACGGGAAGCCGCGAAACCAATCTTCTCACCATTTTCGACTTCTTTTTGTTCAATTCGATGCGTCTCAATTTAGTCTTTCAAAATTGCTTCTGACAGGAATTCCGTCCAAACGGAGCGCCCAATTTTCGGTTTATTTCTGACAATAATGTTTCCGGCATTCGAGCCATAAAGCTTGAAGACACGAGGACAGGAAGAGAAGTGAGGCGGAGAGTCGGCGTCATATGTTGTGACCAAACGTTCCTGCATTATTCGCTCGAAATTGTCCATCATCTCGCAAACCTTGCGTCTACGTCGAAAGTTCTTACGCCTGAGACGCTGTTCCGCTGCTGGAGCCTGAAGCAATAAAGTCGTTCACTTCAAAATGCGAAAAAATATGTTTGTTACCTGCTGATGTTGAAGCAATTTTCCTTTTCCTTCGGCAGTGCACCCGTGAAGGATCTCTATCAGTTTTTAAGCGTCGATCTCCTGAAGTTCGTGGCCTTTCTCAGCTTGCTGAAAGGTTCAGTTGGTGAGGGAGGTATATTGCTTATACGAGTGCTTACCTATGAATGTTTTCTGCAATGTTTGTGGTTCTCAATACTATCACTTGCCATTTGTTCCAAAGATCCGCGAATGGACCCGTCAACCAAGTGTCCTGCAAATATTTCATAAAAGCAATGCACTTTTCGTGGGCAGGATGTGAGGGAGGTACAGGGGCATCGCGAAGCGCGGAAACCCTACTGTAAAGCCGAGCGAGAAGGAAAACTATACCCTTAATAGTGTTCCACCATCGCTTAACGCGCTTGCTTCGATCCTTTCCCTTTACAAACCTGCACAATCCAAGCTCGTCCCTTTTCCTATTCCATGCGCGAGCTAAATGAAATGCGCAGCTCTGTACCACTACCCCCGAAATACCCTTCTAAGTCTGTTTATCGAGGCTTTCTCGAAATCGACGACTAGTCGAAGCGTATAGACGTTAATCTGAGCGACCCTGTCCAGAACTCCTGAAAAGAAGCAGCGTTGAAGTGAATGGGAAGACTGTCGCGAGAAATTGAAACCATACCTTTCAAAGTACTCCAGATGATAAAGTATATCGCCTCCATTTTCTTGTTCGTCAGAGCAAACAGCAGTGGCACGTTAACCTTTAATCGAGCACAATTACAGACAAGAAAGCATTTCAGCAATATGCTACTACAAAATACCTTTGCATTACATACACCGTGTATGGTGTATAGTTGGCCGTTCTTCTGCTTTCCGTCGGGGTGCATTGAGAACATCCCATCCGCTACTAAAGCTTCCAGACCATTCATATACGCTAACTGGAAAATGTATGGATAACTGATAATTACGGATGTCCAGATGACCCAAGACATACCCTGATGACGCTCTCGTTATAATAAATGTACATATCTTGGATTTGCACATGCAGGAATCGCCCGTCTCCAGTGTATCCAAGTATCCAAGTGAGTCGGGGACACACATCATCGTCATAGTTCGATCCCTACGACAGCCGATATTTCTGAACAACATTTTTGGTTAGCAGAAGGAAATGGAAGGACATGGACATACCGCTCTATTGTTCTACGGAACATTTCACGATCGTGGAAGTACCGCAGGATGTCTTTTTCCTCCTCCGCTGCAAAGTACGTTTCTTGTTTGCTACACATTCATACCTCGCCAATGGTAAAGTTGGTTCCAAAACCTACACAGCCGTGTGTTTCTCATCACATCTCTTAGGAGGTTGTGATGCAGCGTGCTCGCCATTGCTTTCGAGAACATTTCGTTGAACCGCCATTCCTGGCACTTCTTCAAAGGTTCCGTTAGGTATTCAATGTCTTTCACTTATATTGTGATTGTCTCACCTCATATATTACCCTTCTCGATCTCTCTCGAAGCCATCTTGTTGGCAGACACATGCGCAAGCCTGCACGGGTCCCCATCGAATTCTATGTCTCGCAACACCTCAACAATTTTTTTGTGTTCTCCATGTGTGCCAACTAAAGTTGTGCAAGCTTGCCTTGTTGTTTTACTGTTTTTGGGCGCACTTAAGGAGCAGTAATAAATAAATAGATAAACTTCAACTGCATGAAATGCATCGCTACTCGTATACAACCATAATCTTCGTGTACGTTTGGTTTACTTTCCGACAGCCAATACATCGATAAACCGCAGAGTGTGGGTTCGCCCTGTGGAATGCAAAGCTGTAACATAGCTGTTGTCCCATCACCTTGTAAAGAAGAACCGGGCGAAGACCCTTCTGGCTGACGTGGGGAACTCCAAAGAAAGACTGCGTCACTGGAATACAGTGGAAGTCAATGTGATGGAAAGAAAGCATTGAAATGCTGAATAATAGTTAACCTCCTTCGGCTCTAGAGACACCTACTTCGAGATCGGACGGGCGTACATCCTCATTGACCCCCGATGGGTCTGGAAGTGGTTCTGAAACGCGTCAAACATAATGACATGTTCAAACTGTGCATCAAATTAAAACGTATTGAATGTGAAAACGATGTTAGAAATTAAAGCAAACAACCATCATCGATATCATCCTGTTCCGAATCCGAGCACGCGGTATAGTCGCAGGCATTTCCATTGCTCACTTCTTCGAACTCCTCGGCTTCGCTAGCTGTACATTCTTCAATGTACCAGTCCATCTGGATGGTTGCTTCGTAGACTGCAACAGCTTCTCCCATATGAAGACACACACATGTACAATATCAGATAGGGTTTTACCAGCTTGATGCTCGAACATCTCTGATGCATCCAACTGGGCCAGTCTTTACGTTTGCTCTTCTGAGACGTCCAGTGACGCCATATACCAAGTCCCGTCGCGTAGCATTCCGACCCGATATGTTCCGGTCGAAAAGTTTAACGTCGTGCCCTCTACGAGCGGGATTGTGTTTGAGTCGGTCACGATCTCTAAATACGGTGCGATCGCAAAGGCAGCGAAGGAAATTAAATTTTTAGCGTAAGTGTAATGTTCATAGATATTTCTACAAAACAGCAAACGACACGATTCTGTTTTAAGAACGCACACAAATAAAATCAAGTTTTCGTGTAAAACCCACTGCTATTAATTAAACAGGATATTTGGACTCCGCGCCTAGTCGATCAATCACCTGAAATCTACTCGCAGCGACCAACATGATAAGAAGGTTACACGCTGCAGTTAACTGTTGCTACTGCTTTTCAACCTTGGCGGCAAATTACAACAATATTCTTGTATCCCAATGTCCACATTGTAAAAATAATTTCATTAAACGGTTAAATCCGGGATAATAAACTAACCTCCAAGGAACAGAACACGTCCCCTCAGTTTGCGCACCTCAAAAAAGAACACGAGTGTTATTTGAATTCCAATTGCAAAGGTTATTCCAACGAGGGAAGAATCTGAAAATCTCACTGTTAAGTAATGTCGTGTTCCACCCCTTTGTTGGACTGCGCCCCTGATAAAAAATGGGCATCCATTCTCTGGCTCAATGCAGCTCGGGGATCAACCATGTAAGGCGTACGACGTTCTGACTTGCACGAAATTTAAAGTTCAAATCGACACAGGGGTGTTCCACCCCTGTGGTGAATTGAGCTAGGCCAGCTCTGATTAAATTCGTCACTTATGTATTCTTTCCAAGGCGTATGAACACTAAATCCAAGGTGACCGCCGCCGGTGAAGTTATTTGGACAGGCAAATATTTTCCCCTCATCCTTGCTTGGCACGTTTCTGCCACTGGAAAGCGTACTCCATCCTTTCTTGTTTATAGCAGAGTTAGATTTGTTTTGGTGGGTAAAGAAATTGAACATGAAAAATCGCGAGAGAATCTTATAAAAACCTGATGTGTAATGTAGTGCAATGAGAAAACCTACTAAACGAGGATGAAGAGAAAATACTTGGCTGTCCAGTTAACATTACATACCCACTTCCCTCTTCCGAGCTACTTTGCGTCCATTTTCCTTCTGACAGTGGTGCATTATCAGTGAATACAAAGCGGGCACCCCCCCCCCCCCCACCCAGTCACTTGCACCGTTATAAGATGAATGAAACGATGAGGCACACTTGGATGAAAAAAAGCGCTACAATAGCGGTTGAAGTCGAATTAGAGGGCTCGTAGATTTAGGAGTGTCGTAAATGCAGAACAACTCGTCCGCGCCCACCCCTCCAGCAGGAGGCGGGTGTACCTCCTGTCGCGCTGCCGAAGACGATGAGTGACGCCGCTCCTGCAGTTTTGCCGGCGGCGAGGTACTGTATTTCTAGACGGGACCTACTGCTGCTATTCGCCTTCCCGCCTTCTGTCCGCGCTTTGGGCTAGAGCGCGCCGGCGACAAATCGGCGCGAAAACAGGTGTCAATAATGATTCACATCATTATTGTTAACGATCATTATCACTATTGTCACTGCGCTGCCGCCGGTGCCCTCCTCCCGTCGCTCGCCGCCAACGGCGAGTTCTGCCGTATGGTTGAGGATAGGCCCAGGGCGTCTATAAATTCACAGGGCTTTCTGTAAAGTGCGTTGCATTAGCATTTTTCAGAGACTTTTTTGAACGTAGTGAATCTTTATTAGTTTTCCCGAGACTTATGAAAAACCTTGACGAGATAGCAGCATTTAGGAACTAAAGTAGAGCATGAAGTTTTCCAACCTTGAATTTCATTAATCAAAAAAATTGAGCACATTTGTTAGTTCTGGTCGCGAACGATTCTGTTTTTTTTTACATTAAACCAGGTTGTCTCTCAATAGCAGCCAACCTCGAATGCTCTTTTCTGAAATAATGGATTGGTGTATATTGATAGGCTTCTTCCCGCACATAAAATACACTCTGCTTATATGGGGATCCATTGTCTCTGAGCCAATCTGTGCTGCTCCTGCTAAAACTTCTTTCATCCTAGATTTTTGTTAGAAATAGTGTTTATTGGAGTTATAAGGTATTTTTTTGAGAGTCGTCGTTAGAAAAGGCTTAAGTTTTTGATAATCTAAACAGTGATTGCGGTTATATCTTTGAATACTCATTGCAGGAAATAGCTACCGTGATGGAGGGTGGCCGCTACGACAATAATCAACATGCAGATACAAGCGAAAAACCTCATGGTGAGTTGGTTTGTGTCGTTTTGGGTGCTATTTCTAGTGGCAGCACAATAATAGTAGCAATCCCATTTAAATAAAATTCAATGCTATTGTTTGCTTTTTCCTCAGGCGGGTTTAGGCGTTGTTCGAACATTCGGAAAAATCGGTTTCGATGCGCACACGTAGCGCTCTCTCCTGGCTTTAGATGTGGACGCAGCCACCTGGACCCTACAAGGTAGAATGGGGCAATCTTTTTGAAAGTCTGGGACTTCACCTTCGCTTCGACTTCACGAATTCTCATGCTTCTCAGGTAAGTTCCAGTTTTCTAGTAAGTTATTCTAGCGAGCCGCCTATCCGTAGAGCAGGGTAGAGGTCATATACGCGCGAGCCCAATCCTGACCTAAGGACAGACGCCTGACAAGGAACTGTGAAGTGGAACTGGGTTGGCGCGAGTGCTGAGATCGGCAAATTATTATTCTTTGTATGTACATTAATGCCTGGTCGTAGACTACCACTCGATTACGTCACCCTCTACTTTCTTTGTTCTTCTCCTTCGGTTTGTTTAGACCTCTGTTGCGCTCTAAGAATTAGCAATTCAAGATATGCAACGTTTTCCTATTAATGCGCTAACACAGCCGTTATCTAAAGGAATGCTTGGCGCGACATCTTCACACACCGAAAATTTCTGTATATATGGAAATAATAGATTTTATCTAGATTTTTGTAGTTGAAAAATAGTAATTTTTAATAGGCGAAAAGAGAACCATGCAAAAAGCTATTCGTAATTTACTTAATTTAATTTACCATTTCTTTAATTTAATTTTTTACTATTTCTTTAATTATAGAAGATCAATTCGCATGCTAGTGTATTTTCTAAACGAAATTTAAGGGATTTACAAAACTCTAAAAGCTATTAGACTATGGAAAATCTAAAACACTGATTTCTTTGTCGGATGGCCTAAATGATTGCATAGACCAATAGGAATTTGAAATGTCCCCTCGATGTCCCGTAGAAGTAAGTTGAGTGATGCATCCTAAAATCAGTTAGTTGCATCCTTCTTCGAATATGTTCGAAATGCGCTGTTTGAGAGGCAAACTGAACGGTTTAAGAAAGGCTCCAGCAAAAACAGTCCATAGTGCTGCAATCCATTCACACCAGGGCTGCTTATTTGACTGTTAAGGACTTAAAGAATTTTATAATTAACGGTATTTCCCCTTAAAATCTAGCCCTGCAACTTAACGGAATTTTCCATGAATTAAGCAGGATTTCTGGAATTTCTATTTCATCGAAGATCCACAGACAATTTTTTTACTTTTTTTTATTTTCTTACTGCTCAAATTGCGCAAAAGCAAAGTTTTTTATCGCCCTACTAAAATTTGGATTTTTACTTTTTTCCGACAATCTCCAGCAGGGGAGCCAAAACTAATGAGACAAATTGAAAAAATCTTTATCTCTTTATAACTCAATTACAACTCAACGATGCTGAGGAATGTATTGGGCCATTAAGGGCAATGACCTTGCTGCAATCGCTCAGCCAACTTCCTGATCCCATCCTTCAAGAACTGCTTGGGCCTAGTGTTGATCAACTGCTCGATATGGTTGTCAAGGACTGCTAGGGTTCTTGTGTCCCTTCCGACCAGGAAGTCCTGTAGGCTCAAGAAGTAGTGCTAGTCGCATGGAGAGATGTCCGGCGAATACGGTGGGTGAGGCATGTGAACGTAGCCCAGCTGGCCAAGCTTATCCTTGGTTACTTGTTCCCGATGGGGTGCGGCGTTGTCGACGAGGAGAACCTTCTTGAAGCGCTGCGAATGAATAAGAGCGAGTCGCTGGCCCATCTCTTCTATTTCATTCGTAAACCGATCCATGGGCGCAGACCCAAAAGCTTCAAAGGTGCTTCTCGCCGTGAACATCTCGCCGAACGAAGGTCGGTAATAGGTCACCAGGCCTCACCCAGACTCGCTGCTTGGCAGTGTTAAGGTAGAAGACGTACTTCTCACCTTGCGTGAATATTGAGCCCAGGCTGCTCGGGGTTGGGAATTGCGCGACACAGGTTGACTCGTCAAACTGGGGTTTCGGTATAATAATACAGACAAGGGTTTTGGCATGCTTCTGGAAAGGGCGGAAGTGGTAACTTCTCAGATTTCTCAGATGGGCTTCAGTAAGTAGCATAGAAACATACAAAAACGATAAGCACAAAACCAGACTGCAGTCACGAGATATATGGACACGGCATGGGGTGTCTCTTTACTTTTGCCCCCCCCCCCCTAATATTTGGCAACCACACATGACTTGCCGTTTCGAGGGCGAATTGGCCATGTTTGAAGTTGAAGTGAAGATTGATCTGAATTGTTCTTTCGACATACTTCAAAAAGTCTTCGAAGAAACCCAATTATTAAGTATAGGAGAAATTAATTATTATTAATATTATTATTATTTATTACAAATTATTTTTTAAGATAGAGCGAAGAATTCCGTTTTACGCCTTATAGGAAAGGTGAAGTAGGTTGAATATTGAATCAGTAATAAAATAACGAAAAGTTGTTGTACAAAAATCGCCTGAATGTTCCGGCTAACCTAATAGGTCGAACAGAAAGTTTCTGCCGTTCTTCACTTCCAATTTCAGATGATCGTAACATTGTTCATTTTTGGTCGTTGCAGTTAAGGTAGCGTCTATTTTACTTGGAATATTACTGCCAACAAGAATAGTAACGTCTACGACTTCACAGACTTTCTGAAAAGTTCATTACCAATGAAATCTGAGACAGTAGTAAGGGATTCAATTAGCCTGGAGGAAAAGCTTGGCTTTGTTCCCACATATCTTCAAATGTATTTCTTATCTTAAGCACAAAAAGGGCACGTATAGCGCAGTTGGGAACGCGCCGAGTGTCGCGTGCACCCGGCTCCAGGTTTCTGGTTCGATCTCAAGTCCAGCCAATCAAGCCTTCTATTCCTCCGCGGTTGGTGAATTGGTACCAGACTTATCTGTGAGGGATAAAGGGCTGACTAGTTCATCGGCTGGCTATGGTTATCCTTTTATCTTTTATAACCATGTCATTTATACATTTATCATTTCTATATTTCTGGGGTGGGCGAGCGCACGTGGTGCACTCGAGGTCGCGTGCATCCCATATCGATCTATGGTTTGCGTCCCGCTCAAGCCTTGCTTTCTTTCGCTGGCGGTCGGAAATCTGTCTGGGAAGTATGAACCGCTGTCTTCTCAAATAGCTTACCACTGTAGGTCATTCTGTGATCCTGCATGCACTAGGGGTAGCCCACACAATTTTGTCCGTGGAGCCATGCGTGACGCATCCCACATAGGAGATATGTTGAAATCGGGCTCGTTTCTCACTCTCCGTTATGAAGGTGCAGAAGATCTCATGAAAAACTGCAAATTCGCCAAATCCATGTTGTGGTGGAACGCCTAAACGCAGACATTGTCTTAACGCTTTACAGCTATTTGGATCTCGAATCACTGCCAAGCTTCGCTGGGCATTACTCCATTGACCGTCATTGGTCTTTGGAATATTGAAGACGAGAAATTGGGCCATCAAGATGGTCAGTTAAGATTATCAGGCTTAAAGCTGCGGGAATGGGCTTTTTGGGACCAGGTGCCATCACTTCACTGCCGTCAATATGAAAAATATCCTGAGACTCCATTCAACTAAGAAATCTCTTCAGAGAATCCTGCCACAGAACACGATCATGGAGTATTCTATCCTCAAGTCTAACAGCAGCACAAGCAAAGATAGAGACTACGAGGTGTGCTAGGTTTGAGATTGCTTAGCTGATCTTAGAACGAATGAATGGGTAAGACGCCTATTCAGGAGAACCCACGAAGAACCCTTGTGTCGTGCGAGTGGGAAGGTCCGCATGACTCGATTTGGGAACACGCTCCGTTTATCATGCAAAAGATTTCACCCAATGATGTCTTCCAGATACAGTAAAGTAAATTTCACCTTGCCTTTATTTCACGTTTTATTTCAAAGTCAACTTGCCTTGTAACTGATCACTGGCAACTTGGTGCGGGTTCACACTAAAGGTCCAAATGACCGACTAATGTCGATAAGGAAAGAAGCCTATCCATCGGTGATTTTTTGCGTGGGCAAAAGGAAGGAACGTAGGTCATAGTGTCGGTTGAATAGGCCAAATCTTCAATAGTGCGCAATAAATTGCAACTTAGTTTCTTTCTGCTTCCGATGTGTAATCCTGCTCTAATAAATGATCTAGAACTCAGCTCCCTGCCTCTTCAGGGATTTTCTTGAAGCTCCATTATTTACTCTAATAGCGAAGTATTTTTTATTTTTCAGTTCAGCGCATCTGAACTGCCTGAGGAGCTCAACAAGGTGTTAAGGAAAATCAGAACAAGTCAGCTGAGTACAAAATTTGAGAAGCGAAGCGAGACACATAGGGTAATAAAGATGATCTCCTTAAATCGCGGTACTACTGTGTACATCCACGAATTGTCGTTCCAAACGACAAACTGAGTCCATTGCACGGAACACCTTTGAAGTCGGATAGGAAAATGATCAAGAAAACCACTGGACTAGTCGCTATTCTGGCCTACTGGGTGAGAAATTTGGAAAATTGAACTTCTCGGCAGGCCGGCATGTTGTCCGGGCCTCAATCCGATGGACAAGATTTGGGACACCTTGTAAGAAGAGGATACCAAGGCAACAGAACGTGCTCGTATGGCGAAGGACTTAGGATGGCAATTCTTCAAACCTGGAACGGTCTCCTCATTTGAACTCTGGAACAATGGTGCCTCGATGTTACCACGAGTCTTTGATGTAGCAATGAATTTTGGAGGACCAATTGATTACTAATGATCACCGATTGTTTTATTTCTGGTTAATGAAGTTGCTATTTCCTGGTGAACCTATATTTTTTGAAAACCTCGAGTTGAGAGCTCTCAGGCAATCCTTCATTTCTTGCACTCGTTGCAGATTTCGCTCAAATCTTTTTTCTGTTTTTTTTTTGCACGCTCAATTAGCTGATACAGTTTCGGAATCGACTGCAGCCGAGTTACGTGCAGAAACAAGACAATCAGGGGTGAGCCAACATTTTTGAACGCAGTATATAAGAATGGACTTCCTCGAGTGAATGTTTGAAGTCAAAGTAGTTTAGAGGTCTTTAAAACCAATTAATTTTCTGCAGATTTCCTCTGACACTTGGTGGGATTCGGTCTTGTTGTTGTTTCATATTGAACTTTTTGGAATAACATTCAAGAACGCCCACAGATTATAAAACCATTCAAATCTAATCCCCAAAGGCTAGACGCATTAACAGGAAAAGGAGATTATTCGTTGAATTTGTACGAGGCAGCCGCGTGCGAGAGCAACCGCACATATAGGACGACACAAATGGATCAAAACCTCTTTTGGACGTATCACATTAATGGGAAGAAAAACGAGCTTCATCGACATTTCGAAAGCTAGGTTTCCTGCTTTGCGTCTCCTTTATGACCTACGCACTTTCAGTGACCAACTTCGAGGAATTACAAAATCCTATGTGATACCTACCTTGGGAAGCAGAGAATAAATTGGCAAGGCTGATCGGCGCCGTAGCAAGCGTAAGTCTAGCGCAGAGATTGAAAATCTTGCGCTATTGAAGGCTCCTTCACTTCCTGGATCCAATTCTAGACACAGGGTCGCTTCTCAGAATTATAGGTCCCGCATGATTTAAACCGATTTATTTGATTTGACGACATGGGCGCTATATGAGTGCGCCTTGTGCGTCGCAGTCGAGTCAGTTTTTGGAAGACACACCATTAAATTAAATAACGGATGACGATGAGAACATCGTGCCCGAGGGAGGAAGTCGTCACGTCTAACGATTCTACAGTAGAGGATAGGGTCGGAGCCTGCATCGGTTCCTGGAATCCGTCACAGAATAAAGCGGAGGCGAACAGAGAATCTCAAGCCAGAATGGAGAAATTAGCTTCAGTCGTGAAAGTGGCGGAAATTCGATCGTTAAGAGGTTGCGCATTTTCTATGCGCTTCCTATGTTTGTCTGCTCTTATTCATTCATTATGTTGTTTGCTGTTTCTGTTGCTGTTTTTGCTGCTCAACATTGACCACACATCTGAAACTCTACAGTGATCATCAGTACGCGTATTTTTGGAATTAAAAGAAGACTGCTGCTCTTTTTCATTCGCCAAGCACAACATGTTTTTGTTATTCTTGCAAGTAATCTCAGTAAACAAAATACTCAGTGAGTCGAAACTTCCTCCTGGGCTCTATCGCCCTCAGAGGACGTCCTTATCCGGCTGTAGTGCAAAGTTCTCTCTCACTGGAGGAAACCGATCCAGCACCTCAGTTGCTGGAGATTTGGACAACAGAAGGTTATGCAAGATCTCAACTATAGGAACTACTAATAATAATACTGGTACAGAAACCAATTGATAACCAAGTTTGATAAATTATTTTAGATAAGAAAATAAATAAAAGCCAAAGGCACGATAAACGCATAAAATGGTGCAACCGTACAAAGAGTGTTGGAAGAAATTAAATGACTTGCATCGTAGTATGATATACGCCATCCATTCTGATAGTGATTGACGTACCATGGTGGAGTTATTTTTGGAAAAACAACAGCAAAAATCAGCTAATCGACAGACGAGATGTAGGTTCAATTTCCTTCATGGCTCTATAAAACGCTAGTTAAACTTTATCATTGCAAAACTTTGATTCTACTGTTTTATTATACTATATTATACAAAAACTTACTATACTATTATAATACATATAATATAATGTAATATTAAAGTTTTAAAACAATTTTGCTAAGTTAACTCTGAAAATTTCTACACAAATAGAAAAAGTTATAACACCTCCCTCTTCACTGAAGAGCCACCGGGGATGTGTTACAATTAAAAAGGTTCGTCTGGAGATAGGTGGAGAAACGAACCGCTTTGAGAGAAATCAAAAAATTTCTTGTTTAATACTTTTCAATTCACTTTATTATAGGATTACTTTTACTGCAACTCAGGACTACGTAATCGCACTTACAATTACTACGACGACGATCTGAAGTGTACAGAGGTCTCACTTAACGGTCGAGTAAAAAACCGGAAATAAGACACTAGACTTCCGAAAGCACTTTGCACTACTCGGCATGACTAAATTATGGAAGATATTGGTTTAAGTATCTACGAGCCATCAAGACTCATGCGCTAAGGCAATTGTTGAAATGTAATTTTTAAATGACCTGGAACTGGTTGAACGGATTTCGCATAGATGTCGTCAATGGAAGGCCTCCATCACATTACATTTGATAACAAATTATGCCACAGTGTTCTACTGGATCAGGTTGGGGAAAATTTTCTGATTGCTTTATCGAAAACAGCTTGCAGCGAAGACTTAAATTAAGAGTTAAAGTTACGTCTGGTAAGCCAGGCGTACTCGTAACCATAGAAGCGGATTCCTTCCTTTTTCCTCTGCAGTTGACCGTTGAAAATCTGTAATTTACATCGGCGACAGTAAGGAGCACAATGGAGGAAACTAGCTTAAATTGAAGTTGGCACTACCCGAATCAACAGGACCCTGAAATGATTATTTTTCTCAAATACCTCAAAGCTCAACCAGTATACGCCTCGAGGGGTTTCGGAGGTAAGTCCTCACAATGCAGTGGAAGTGCTTCCTGTGCATTGAAGCCACTCCTCTCGGTTAACCTATGCTGCTATGGAAGGCACTGGTAGCTTCGTGCATGTATTCTGAACAACAGCAGTGTATGATGTCGCCTTTGTTTTGTAAACCAACCTTCAATCAACATTCTCTGCATTCATGAGCAACAGAAGCAGCTATTGCTTTCCTAAATTTCGTATGTTGCGCCAAAAAAATGAATGTACTTCATAGCCAATGTAACTGCAAGAAAAAACTTTAATAATTGTTCTCCAGTTGTAGAGGAACGAAGGGCCTCGAAACACTGAAGAAGTATAGAAAGTCGATGACGAGGAGAAGTAAGTGTTCGATGACAGCGGTGGTATTCTAGTTTTGTAAGCAGTTTGCAGACCAATTCCTCGAACTCTTCGATAGTTGTGGTTGTGAATGTATTGAAGCTGGAGGTGTTTAAAGAGGCGATTTAGCCATCGAAAGCCAGAAATCCTGAACTAATTCGTTGCTCGTGTGTTGGATTCATGTACAACCTTCTACGTTTAGGACTTCTTTAAATCTCAGTGGATAACCAAATGCATGCCTCGCGTTTGTGAGAACAATACCACCTGTTAAAATAGTGGTGTTGATATCGACTTGTTTTTGCAGTTTCTTGGCAATGCTCTACAGTGCAAAATTGCATGGCAAGCATCACCTGCTGCTCAATATGTGGCAAACAATTCCAAAACAGATATCTTCCAAAGATCTGCATCAGCGATGCGGTTTTAGGGTAAACTAACTGAAACTAAATAAATTCTCACATTTCGTGACTTAGCGATTACCGGATATAAAAATACGAACACTCCACGCAGTGAAACCGAGATTTGAATAGTGGCCTGCAATCAATAAAAGAACGCATTATCTCAATGCTTAAGGATTTCCACTGTTGAGATTTCTATCTCAGAAGTGGATGGTGACATCCAACAACAAATCAAAAAAACGACCAAACAAATACGAACTTACAACATACTCTCATAAGGTTTTACCTTCGGTTATAACGAAGAGATAGTCTGGTCCATTCTCGAGAGGAGCAGTGGTAAACCTTTGGCGTTGCATCGAATCCACTGAAAAGAGGCAAAAGATATCGAAACACAAAGAAAATTATCAAATGCTGCAGATGATGACGAATCGAGAACAAAATGCAACTACCAGCGAAAAGAGTCGAGTCAATGTATCGCGAACACCACATTTATGATCAGCATACTTAATAACTCTCTAACCAGAAAAAGTTATCACGAAATCGGCGATCCTACTCCTACCACCTTGATGTGAAAAGCATAAACTATTGAAATGGGCCAAATGAACATCACTTTCATCATTAGCACCCTCGTTCCCCCCCCCTCTTATACTGAGTTAGAAGAGGTTTGAACGACTTGAACGTCTCCAACGGAAGTGCGCAGCAGGGCACAACAGAATTAACTGTACGCCTATATGCGCTCGCAAATTCGGCAGCGGCGGCAGCAAGTACTTAAGAATAGATTCCCGCCAAATCGATGCCCCTATTCTTAAGCATTTGCCGCCGCTGTCGAGTGTCCGATCGGCTTAGGCCCCGTTTATACTTCCGACGACGAGCGACGCGACGCCACGCATTGCGGCCAAATTGATCGATCGCGTCGCCCGATCAATATGTCCACAATACCTAGCGTCGAAGTATAGACGGGGCCTTATGGCTTGGATGACGCAATCCACCTAAACGACGGCATACAGCTCATATTAATTGATGGAGATGCGCCGGCCGCTTCACGCCTGACACAATTCGTGTCGCGCGTCACGTTTACTCATTTCATTGCGCGGAGTGTCGCGCCCATGCTGCGTGCGGGACGTCGTCAGCCATGTGCTGGCGGTGTGAACGAGATATGCTCATACCTCTTCCTTCTTTTTTCACATCCATTCGCCGATGGGGTAGTTTCTTTCCCCAACACGTGGGGCGGCGGCGATAACGCGAGGAGTGCCCATCGCGAACGAGTTGACGCGACTCTGACGCTCGGCTCTGACGTGACTACGGAGCGAACCATTAAGTCAGCGCGAGGTGTACAAACGTAAAAGTTATCCCTTGGAAGATGGAATTCAATGAGGTTTTGTCGTGATTTATGAAAGGCAGTAGTAAGCCAAGCTGTATAGGTCTAGTACTGGTTCTTGTGCGTTGTACTTGAGGTTTTCAAGAGTTCTTTCATTAGAGAAAGGGTGAGTAAATAATATCAGGCTGGTTTACCTTTCAGAGAGCAATTTATTAGTAAACATACGCGTCAAGCTGTATGTTAATACTATGCCAAACACGAGGGCGTAGGTGGGCTTTATTTCGGCCTAACGTTTCGACTGATCCGTCGTCATCAGAGACCTAAAAGTGGCGCAAGTTTTCTGACGTGCAATGCGCGGCCAAACGCCTTAACCGCTTTAGCGGTTCTGACTTTAGGCTTATGTTATACTTCGGCGACGCTGTTGTCCGCGACGGCGGCAGTGTTGAGCGGGTGCTACGCAGTGCGTCGTCCCAGTCGTCAGTAGACCAGCAGGGCGATTAAATCGTACCGTGCAGTCACCGTATAAGGAATTACTCTATGATATGCACGCCGCCAACTGGTCGTTCTAGAGGTCGCAATGAGGAACAAAGGAAAGAAATTCACTTGTGATGGACAGGCACTCATTCCGATTTTTCTTGGCTGGATTCTTGGTAAGAATCCAGAATGCGTCTAAAGCTTTCCTTGCAGACAGTTCCTCTTCCATGGCCAGAATTGTGCATTTGACGCCGTAGTCGCCGTAGTCGTTCATGCAATCTATGCCTACCAAGAGGACTGCTTAAAGAGCCTCGCCTTTCACTAGCTAGGTGTTCTTTTATGCGCACTGCTAGCGACCTACCCGTTTCCCCAATGTACTTAGCGTGACAGTCCGTGCACTCATTTCGTAGATTATTCCCGCTCTTCGGTAATTTCCTACACTATCGCTTGGACATGTCATCCAGTTCTCCGGAACGGACTACTTGTCGTAAAATCTATTACGGTCCAGCTGCCATCTGATGTCATCACTAGGAGTTCACTAGGATAACATAATTTTGCAGCTGTGTTCTTAAAATAGCCCTTCATATTGCAGCTGTGACGTCGGATATGAAGGGGACCACAAACGGCAACGTGTCTAGACGTGGTCTTTCTCTCCGGTTAGTGTGAAATCGTCGCTGACGATGAGAAACCGTGAAGCCATTTAAAATGGCAATATCCGAGGCTAGTTGGAAAGATTCTTTACGTTCTTGAGGACCTGAGCACATTCCTGTTGCCGTCCGGAACATGTTTCCAACAACGGCTCGTTTAGCGGTAGTGCGATGAGCCGATCTCGCATGAACCAAAATGGTTTTGAGCTTGGTTCACGGTACCGTTTCACATTAACCAGTCCATTGAACAGTTTTATTTGTGAGTTCAGATGCCGTTCTTTGGGACCTCCTGGTAAGCCTATTGTACCGCGGTTGTTAGTTTAACAGTCAAAAACACTCATACATTTCGAACTGTGTTGAAATTGTAACACAACAATCATCTATGTATCTGCAATACAATAGGGATCGACGCTCGCGCACAGGCCTTTCAATTCTGCTCATAAAACAGATTGAAAAACCGGTGCTAATCGTTGACCCATGACCAACCCTACAAGTTATGAAAAATATGAAAAATACGAGCCTGCGCTTTTAAAAAATGTTACAATTCAAACATTCCCTCACTAGAGTAGAGTTGTGAAGTTTCTGATGTCCAAAGGTGGTAAATTTCCCGATATGCATATTAAATAACTCGTATAGTTATTGCAGGGCTTGATCGTTTTGGACATTTGCGTAAAGTGATGTTACTTCGAATGACTCTACAACACAACTCTCTCCGAGGTAAGAGTTGTGGAGATGTTCAAGGAATTTGTTTGTGTTAGGTGTGAGGTACCTTGGTCAACAACTGGTTTACAATGCCGTTAAGTAACCAAGAAATTCTATTGGATGGCCTACCAACACAACTAATTATAGGTATTTTGTAAGTGTTCGGAGTCCTTGATAGAATATCGCCTTGAAAAGCTTATGAGTCTTAATCTTATCATCCGCTAAATCCGTGGGTCACGTTGTCAGTCACCGGGAGGGGGGGGGGGTGAAGCCAAGATGCCTACGACAGTGCGACGTATGCCAGCCGGTTTTATTTTCAGCATGATGGCGGTTCAGTCGAAACGTTAGGTCGAAATAAAGTCCGTTAAAACCTACCATGCCGAGGTTCCAAGAAAAGAGAAGTAGGAGATTAATTAAAGAAGTGCCTACACGTTAAGGTTTTCTCAGGAAGGTAAACCTGGAAGAGTTGATGGATGCATCCACTAAAGTGTAGATTCACACGATTCACACACAGCATTTTTCAAGGTTCGTCGTGATTTATCGGAAACGAAAGCAGTACGCTAAACTGCTAAAGCCTACCACTGTTTTATGTGAATTATAAAGACTTTGTTAATAAACAAGTTAAGCGTTGTTGCGTGTAGACCATGACTGTAGAAGTGGACCAGGATTTGTTGAAGCTTGAGCAAATTTGGCGGGAAAAGAAGTTCGTTGCGAGACCACATGAGCTCTTCTCTGTCTCATTCTTTTAAGTGATGAAGAGGGCTAGCCATGAGAATATTGCTTGCACTGCATTCGCAGTATGAATGTTGGATTGACGTTGAGGAACAAGGATGACATGAAATGTGCATTGAGCGACAATTATATCAACAGCAGGGATGAGCAACCTTAGCTACAACTGAGGAAAAATCAAGAAGCAAATAATATAATTGACATGATTGTGTAGGCGATCTTATTAACGCAGTCGGCGAAGTTAGTTGCGCAACTACCTGCTCTCCTTCATCATCTACTGAGTTTCCAGTAACCTAGTTTCCCGCATCACTCCAATACAATGAGAAATGTTCAGGTTATGGAGAGCAGTCACTATTTCAGAGTTCACTGAAGCGAAAGAAATCTGCTCCGCATAGTGAAAGCAGTACTTCATCAATAACGTTAAAAAGTAAAGGAGAACGTTGAGCGGCGGCCAATGGAACTCCATTTCAGCAGTAACAGGTAACAACCCGCCGTTTTTTGAATGGGTCAATGACAAGGATTTGGGATCTACTTGAACTAAAGTCGTTAAAAAAACCCGCCTTTTGCGTGCTCCATAAACTCCACCGATAATGGGGAATTGCTACTAGGCGAATTCTAATAGAAGACATTACCTGTTTTTTCACTATCAGTGAAAACAGAACACAAACCCATTTCAAGGAATTGCTCCTACATTTAGTTACTTAATCAAAAAGAAAAAATCACTTAAGTGTCCCAGTTGCTTAATCATATTTGCTACCATGAGCTACAACGGTGCAGAGTTGAAGAACGTAACTCACCACTGTTTAGTTTCAGGCGCTAGAAAGAGCACATTCCTAAAGAGTGAAGACAGACGAGGCACGCACCGTGAACCACACCGCGAATCGGGGTATCTGGTATGGGTCCATCCACGCAAGCCAGCAAGCCAAGCCCTTCATCGCTCTGGGATCCGCGCTTTGGTAACAAACTTGTCTGCGAAGGCTAAAACACTGATCTGTCATCGGCTGGCCAGCGCAAGTCATTCTATAGGCTAAATACGCATTCAAATTGCTTGCACATCTCGCAGAAGCGTGGCACATCCCAATATAGATTGATTAACACCGTCCATTATGGTTACTCTTCCTAATTTAGGAGACCTGGGTCTCTCCTATTTCTTTTCTTGCCAAAATTGCTCACGCTTCAACAAATCCTGGTGCACTTCTACAGTCATGGTCTACACGCAAGAACGCTTAACTTGTTTATTAACAAAGTTTTTATAATTCACATAAAACAGTGGTAGGCTTTAGCAGTTTAGCGTACTTTGCTCATAAAACAGTGGTAGACTCTAGCGGTTTAGGTACTACTTTCGTCCCCGATAAATCACAACGAAACTTGAAAAATGCTGTGTGTGAATCTACACTTGAGTGGACGCATCCGTTAACTCTTCCAGGTTCACCTTCCTAAGAAATCCTGTAAGCCGTTCTCTAATTAACCTCCAACTTCTCTCCTCTTGGAACCTCGGCATGGTAATTTTAGCTGTATGTTAATACTGTGCCAAATACGAGGTTGTTGGTGGACTTTATTTCAACCTAACGCTTGAATGAACCGTCGTCATGGTGAAAACGAAACCGTCTGGCATACTCCGCACTGTAGTAGGCATCTCTTGGCTTCAGTCCCCTCTCCCCGTGACTGACAACGTGACCCACGGATTATATATTGTAAGATTAAGACTCATAAGCTTATTCAAGGCGGTATGCTATCAAGGACCCCGAACACTTACGAAATACGACCTATAATTAGTTGTGATGGTGGGCCAACCGATAGAATTTCTTGGTTGCTTAACGGCATTGTAAACCGTTTGTTGACTAAGGTACCTCACACCTGACTATATCTATTAAAACCTGAAAAGATCACATCATTAGTGCGAAAAAAGCATCTGTAAAGTTAGGAGGAAACTGACTTTTATACGTGTGCGTGTGTTTGCTTGTTTTGGTACACCTGTTAGTTTTATGAAGTGCAGAGGTGCAGCGCATCTTCATCAACGACTAACCCGCGGGTATAAGGGGTAGAGATACCCACAATGAAGCCTGCGTCTCTGACTCTTGCGTTATCTCTTCCTGACTCCAATCTTATCTCTACCCCTTATCACCCGCATACCCACGGGTTAATTGTTGATGAATCCAGCCTCTGCTGGCCTTTATAGATGAGTACGGGATAACGCCTGTATTTACTCGGCTCTCAATCCAGAGATAACGACCATCGTCTGCGATACACATGTCTATGTGAGAAGGAGAGCAAAATGTAATTCGTCGTATTCTTCTTCTTCTTTAGCGTTTGTTCCTCTTCATGTCAGGGACCGCTCTTCTGGTGCCTTGTCGCCATCTTTACCGATCCTGTGCTAGATCAGGGTGACCACCAGCTGTATTAAACCCTTAGGCACCTTGAGCAATTTTGGCAAGAAAAGAAATAGGCAGCCCAGCGCTGCTTCGGGCGCCTTCTAGGCCGTTTTCCAGACACTTCAAAGTTAAGGCCTATCTTACGGACGCTGTCTTCCTTTCCACGCAAGACGCCGTACCATCACAGGCGAGCTTCGCGCATTTTGTCCACTATCGGACACCAAACTTCTGCCGAATAGCTTCGCTTCGGATGCGGTCCAGGCGCATGGCTCCTGCCGTCCAGGCAGCATCTTGGTTTCCATTACAATGAGGCGACTTTCCGTTTCCTTCGTTGCAGGCCAGCACTCAGCACCGTACATAGCTACCGGCCTGACGACGGTTCTGCAGATTGTAGACCTCCGACTTTAAGCACTCTGGGATCTTCCTATCGCAGAGCACTGTAAGCGAACACCACTTGGACCGATGTCAACTCAAGTGTGAGTTCACATCAACCATCAGACTGCCATCAGACGCTATTGCTGATCTCAAGTATCTAAACACCGAAGTGCGTGTAAGCTCAGCATCGTTAATCTCAATGGGGCCGGACTCGTTTAAGTTAGTCGTTTGATACTCGGGCTTCTTGATTTTCAGTATGAGTCCAAATATTTCCAATCGGTCGCACCAAGCTTGCACCTGCCGCTCGAGTTCACCTTTATCCTCGCAAGCCGGCATTACGTCAACAGCATATAGCAACGTTCAAAGAAATGGCTTCTGAAGACCTCGCGAAATGGCAGCCATGACGACAACAAAGACCAGTGGGGAAAGCGCAGATCCATGTTGCACGCCAACAGAGATGGGAAACTCCAACGAGGTTCCTGCTGCAGCTTGCACACGACACTTTGGAAGAGAGTATAGCATTCGCACCCACTCTATAAATTCTTCAGCAACGCCGTGCTGCATGTGCATCAACGGTGCCGCAACCAGCCACGAAGCCACACTGATTATCGGAAAGATTGACAATTTCGCGAATTCGTCAATCAAGGATTTGCTCGAATAACTTCATGCTGTGCGAAAGCAAGCGGATTGTACGGTAATTTGAGTAGTCTGCAGGGCTGCCCTTCTTCTTTCAAATCGGGATCGCTCTCCCTATTCTGCCAACCATCAGGCACCTTCTTCCACAACCTGGTTGAAAAACGTGGCCAACCACTCAACAGAGTACCAGAACATCGACTTCGATAGATCAGCCGTCAAGGCGTCTAGGCCAGTCGTCTTGCCCTGTCTCATGTTCCTCGGAGCCGCATCAGTTTCCTCCACAGTGATCTTGCGGACGGGGTCTTGGATAGGAGCGGAGAACGGACGGCCGGATGAGGGAACTCTTCAATCGAAATTCTTCCGAAATAATCGTAATATCGCTTCAACGCTTCCCTGCGGTCCATAAGAAGATGACCGTTCTCATCATTGATGCCAAATAACTTCTCTATATCCTCGGATTGGCGATGGCGATTCTTTCCAAGTCGGTACAACTACCGCTCACTGCCATCGACTCAAGCTCTTCGAAGACATCATTATAATGTGGCTTCTGCGACGGCCACACCCTTCTAAGCAACTTTTTTATTTCGTGGTCTTTTCGTCAGTTATCGCGGCGGCCTTTTCGCCGAAAAACACGTGATAGAGCGACTTCTTCTCTCGAACTTTTACTTCTACGTCATCTGTCCACAGCCATCCCTGCTTGGCGACCTTTCGACGACCAGGCTTCGCAATGCCAAGCTCTAACCTCGCAGTTTCAAATTTCACCGACAGTCGTGACTGTCGGTAACCGCATGCGAGAAGCAACAGCTGCTTCCTTCTCTTTCATTCGCCACCATTTGACTCTTGTAGCACCACGTCGCTTGACCTGCTTCTGCCTCGGAGAGGCGATTTTTAAAGCGCAGATCAGCGGACGATGCTGTGGAGCATCGCCCGCTGATCTGTTTCGTCTGTGACGAGACTTCGATCGCGATCTTTCATAAGGACGAAGTATGTCTGCATCTTGGTGTTCCCACTATAAAACAAGATGAGGTGGGAGTCGCGTTTACGAAACACGGTTCATTAAGGTGAGGTTATGCGAATCCGCATACTCAAGGATTCGCTCACCATCTGTGTTACGCGTCGCAAAGCCGAATTCACCATGACAACTGTACCCGTCTTTCGTAGCGAATACGTGACCATTAAGGCTACCGGCGATAATCATGTCTTTTGACGGTACCTTTGCTGTCTTCTCACCAAGCAGGCTCCAAAACTCATCCTTGTCCCTTTCGGAGCAACCAGTCTGCATACGCCGAGAGGAAGTGATAGATTCGCTCCTCGGCGGCGACATCGATCTTCATCGATCGATCGCTAAAGTGTTCCACACTTACAATTGAATCACGGATCAGTCACGAAATCGTCCGGAGACGATTATTCCGACACCACTGGTGATCCTGAGACTTCCACATAGAACGGTCTTGAAGCCTCTTCCTATGTCCTTTGATTTGCAGCAGGACCACCTTGTCTCCGGCACTGTACAGAAATTACTTCTTCTACGCTCTAGTGTTTCACCTAACTCGCACGAGCGGCCCGTCAACGTATCCATATTCAGCGTAGCCGGGTCCTGCTTACGTTACAGGACTTTCGGACTAGCTCAGTTGCCCCCCGATGTCGTCCTAGCATCAGGGACCCTCGAATACTTCTCACACTCGCCAGGCTTTGCGAATGCGCGTCGGCTGCCGCGGATGCCGTAGCACAATCTCGAAAAACATGAACTGACATACACCCGGACGATGTGGCAATTGATTGTCCGTAGGCCGGTCTGTCACCAGAAGCGAGCAATTTCCAGTGCCACCGCGTGGAGGAACGGACATCGCTAAGCAGAGCAAAAGGTTTCCTTTTGCTCTGCTTAGCGATGTCCGTTTTTTTCCTAACTCTTCCGCTACCTGCGCCCTCCGCCTGCACTCCTGTCGTGCCGGGAATATCAATTGCAGTAAGATGTGGTGGTTATAAAAACAACTCCAAGAAGAATTTAAATTCTACAAGAATGCACCACCTTCATCCTCATGAAGCTCCTCATCGCCACCTGCAGCAACACTTTTACCAGTACCTAC
Source organism: Heligmosomoides polygyrus polygyrus (assembly GCA_947396885.1). Classification (NCBI taxonomy): domain Eukaryota; kingdom Metazoa; phylum Nematoda; class Chromadorea; order Rhabditida; family Heligmosomidae; genus Heligmosomoides; species Heligmosomoides polygyrus. Next base: position 68,445,894 of record OX377202.1, on the reverse strand, counting down.
AATGTCTAGTTATGGAATTTTTGATGTAGCATCAAGTAACGGAATGCACTATAAATGTGTTGAAGGCAGTGAGTTTTGACCGAGATGATCATCTTCAAAGAATTGCGGTGTCTCTACTAGTGAGGCTGAAACGTGTTACCCAAAAGATTATTGAGTGTACTACGTCACTATGTACAGGGGCTGATGCGTACCACCATCCATCTCAAACACCTTATGAGGGACCACATCCCCTTCTGCATTATGTACACAAGCATATCTTGAATTAGTGGGGCTAAAATGTGTGTTGATTTCTCATTATCTCACCCGATCGAAGGGCAAGCAGGGCTGCAACATCAATCTGGTAGACCTAAATTAGCTGTTCTTCCGAGAGGTGCAACGGCACCGCGCTAAACTCCCGCCCGCCAACTTCACGATACGATATGGTCAGTTGGAAAATGAAGAATATCGCCCTCAAGGAGGGCTGTTGCATCGATTTCGTTTGCAGCAAAATAATTTGAGTCGATTGTAACACTGCATATAGAACGTAGAAAAAAGTAGAAAAGTGTGAAAAACGTATTTGTCTTCATTGTAGAAACGAGTGGCTTTAAAAATACCAACCATCAAACCATGCATTTTATATTAAAAAATAGGTTACAGCGCTTCAAGCACAGCCGAAGTTCTCGTTCTATTCCAGGACGAAGTCCCAAAGTACAGTACTAAAATGTATATCGTCTAGAGGATAACTTTTCGTATATGTGAACTGATAAGAGTATGTCTCATTGGGAGTAGTCATTTTGATCACACCCCTCCTGAAATAGCGCATGTGACCCCTTTACTCATGAAGTTGTTTCGAGGGGCACATACAATTAAGCTAAGGTTATGCATTTCTCTGGAACCATCTACATCGAATCCTAATGGGTAACCTCATTACCTAACAGCTACTTAAGGTGGCTTCGGGTAAATCAGGCTATTATCAGAAGAACTTTGCCTGCCTGTGCTTTACAGGAGGACGTCACTGCTGCGTCCCAATGGAACACGGTGATGCTACACGTGTTTGCTGATTGGAAAAGGGCCCATGTAAGCAAGAGCACTTGGAAACCATCCTGATTTTGCACTGAGGAGGAATGAACACTTGTAAGCAATATACTATGATGTGTTTAAGCAGAGAAAGAAGAAAACGACACATTGGCTTGCAGATCAGAAAAGGGTCCATATGAACATGAACTCATGGCAACCATTCCGATTTTCGAGCATCTGCCTGCATTAGGGAGGAGGGGAGGGAGATAGAATACAAGGTATAGTGAATGAAATAATACCAAAGCTTGGTAGGTAAAGAGTTAACAAACTTACCGAACTGCTTATTAGTATCTCGGCCGGCAATGGCTTTTACGACTGTTCCTAAACAAGAAATAAAGAACAACTGAGAAAGTGGTAGAAGTTGATTTTAGTCAAACCAAAAAAATTGGGGTTGTTTCATGCAATGGTTTTGTGTAACGGTCGCTGCACACAAAATTGTAATCGCAAAGTAGAGAACATGTAGGAAGAGACATAACAAGCTTTTTCCACGTCAGCTGAACTGCAACTTTTCTTCGGACAGTCAAAAGTAGAGAGCAAGAAGCAGAGGTGGTAGCTGAAACCAGCTGTTTAGCACCATCCAAAAAGCATTAAATGATAATATAAGCCATTAGCCAGATATATTACCTAAAAGTGGCGCCTCGGGATGGTGGTGTAGTAGGTACAAATAGCCAGCCGCACCAACCTTTAAATAGCAGTAAGTTCAAATTGTCGATGAGAGTGAAAACAAGTTTTTCTAAGATCCCACACTTGTTTTTAAGGAACTCGATGGCTTTGCTATAATTGCCCACCGTGACTTTTTTACGGACTCTTTTACGCATCATCTTTAAACGCATTTTAAAGGCACATAGTTGAAACAGCTCTGATAAGCTTTGGAAATGAACGTTTTTCCTGAGTAGTTCCCAAAAGTCATCCCAATCCCATATATTTCCAGAGAAGTGGGAATCAGGAGAGTGGGAATATCAATTCTTTTTGCATCTTACATGGAATCAATTGTCACTCGCTGGACTAAATGTAAAGGGAGTAAAACGCTTGTGGACTTGAAAACCCGCACTCGAGCTTGAAGGAGAGAGTATAGTCGAGAGCACTATTGAGAGATTTTTTGGTTGAAGGATGTACTGCCCGAAGTCTTCCTTCTCTTTTGAGGATTCAGTCCTATTGCCCATTTCCATAGCTTGATCATAGCATAGGACCTGTTTTATTTTTGATGGACCCTCTTTCGTTGCTCCTATAAATTCTTCTGAGCGTTGAAGGCTGACCTGGGTCTATGACACCCATTACCGATCTCGTGCTGAGCTGTGGCAGTCCCTATTCTTTGAAGCGCGTCAATACCATTTTCAATTTCGTGCAGTAGCGTGTAAGTAACCTTCTAGGGATTGCACGATGGCAAGCTGTGACCTCTCCGAAAAGGGCAATGAGCGCGAAATGTCGAATGATCGACTGACGAAAGCGAAGGGTGTGATGTCCTTTCTACCCACACTTGCAAGGCGGGTGAAATAGAGAAAAATTAGGATGAAGCGAGCGTACTGCTGTTGTGCAAAGACTTTACGAGTCGTTAAATATCTGCAACCAAAAGCAATGCTGACCTGGAGTTGTCTGGTCGATGCGCCATGAAAGCCACCTTTTCTTGTTGCTCTTTCCCCACTTATATACTATGCGCGACTTCTGAGATTTCTATAATAATGAAGAACTTTTGACGTAGTTAGCACAAATTATTATATGCATTTATCAACAATTTCACATGTATCACCTGTCGTCCCGTTGATCATCGAGTTGCTAGAGCGAGCACCAGCATCTATCTCCTTTAGTCCCTGTCGCTCGTGAGGGTGCTCCAATGGATCTTCCTCGCTCAAGAGACACGAAGAGCGTCATATCGTTCGTTCACGGCTTTCACGAAGAAGTGTGACTAATTCGTTGGTGCGCATCGTGGTGTTCTTTTGACATCCTGCGGAATCCAGTCGGCGACGATTCCCGTCCAGCGGGTGTCTGCGATGCGCACTACGTGGCCGGGCCCGCCTAATTTACGACGACTCCGTCAACACGACAGCATCTCTGATGTTTGAACGTCGACGAAGCTTAGAACTCTGGAGGCCTTCTCTCAGCTGAGTGAATCGTGTCACTCCGAGCATCGTGCTCTCGATTCCACGCTACGTGTTCACCCTGTTTCGCACAGCTCTGGACGCTAATTCGTTGGCCATCTTTACTTGGCAGCATTTGCTCCGCCTGGCTGACGCTCGGTGCTATGAACACGATGTCGTCGGCGAAGAGAAGATTGTGCGATTGCCAGCCGCCAATCTTCACCCCCATGCCCTGCCATTCTAGTTCAAGCATTACGTTTTCGAGGGTGACGCTGAAGAGCTTGGGGATTTCCCGCTTGCCGAACCTCTCTCTGCACGTTGACGATGAGGTATTTGTAGAATGGTGAAATCTTGAATCCATAGCACAACTCTCGAAGTACTTTAGTGAACTGACAAGAGAAGGGTCTGAACGTATGTTGAGCGGGGAGGCGGAGTCATATAGGAAGATCGTCGCTCGCTTTTTAGAGCTTCTTTCGCGACTCTCTGGCTGTCGGATGTTGGGGCCCACGCGACAATCACAGTTGAACCTGGCATGGAGCCATATTGCTTCAGTCGCAAACGTCCGATTCGGCTTGTCAGAGACTCGGTCGATTCGATGTTCAGGGCCAAGTGCGTATTGACGAGGACACCAACGCCCCCACTCCTCCGCATATTCCGAGGAACTCCGGAGTCGTAGGCGGCGTGTAGGGGGTGGTATCTTCTCGTCTTAGTCCGTTGACGTCGTAATTGATCTTCCTGGCTTGCATCGACAATTTATCAACTATTTACATGTATAAAATAACTAAATTCACAGTATTATTTATTATTGATTATTATTGATTGTAAGCTGTTACAACCTTGATACCAGCCAATTGAGGCTTAAAGAAACTGATTTGAATTTGTATTAGGTTGTCCCATAAGTCCCCGCCGTTTTTTTCAACGATTCACTGCAGATTTCGCCGGCGGTCTCTTGCATAGCTCTGCATAGCATTCGAAAGAGAATGAATTGCTCTATCAAAGCATGTATTGCATTTCTTTTTTCATCACGAGTTTTGTCAATTTTTAGGTCGTGAAAAGTGAAAAAGTGAAAAACTAGCCATTTGCGCACTTGTTCTCTCCGCTTAGGTTTGTAATTTTTTGCGCAGTTTTTGTAGCATTTGGACGACAATGTTCTGTACTACAGAATATGTGTTAGTGCTATTTGCTCATTTGTCCTTTATTGATTTTTAGGCCATCAAATTGGGACGTCCGAAGGAGGATGGTTGTTTTTGCCGACAGCTCCTGCTCTATAGTTGGATTTTTTGGGTTGGTGTTATATGTCACTCGAAAGAAAATGTCTTGCTCTATAAGAATTTGTGTAGCGTTCATTGATTTCTATTGAATGTCAACAAAATGCCAAAAAGAGAAAAATCGTCTTCACCAACAACTCCTTCTCCTTCTTCAGTTGTTGATGTTCGACAGAAATCAGCGGGAGCCAATAAACGCGACACAAATTCTTACTGAGCAAGACATCCTCTTCCAAACGACATATAACACCATGCGAAAAAGAACCGTAGTTTTGGTAAAAATTCGGGCGGAAAAGTCGGAATTCCCAATTTGGTGACCTAAAAATCAATAAAGGACAAATGAGCAAATAGCACTGACACATATTCTTGTAGTACAGAACATTGTCTTCCAAACGCTATAAAAATTACAAACCTAAGCGGAGAGAACAAGTGCGCAAATGGCTTCTTTTTCACTTTTTCACTTTCCACATTCAACAACCTAAAAATTGACAAAATTCATGATGAAAAAAGAAATGCAATACATTTTCTGATAGAGGAAATCATTCTCTTTCGAAGGCTATGCAGAGCTATGCAAGAGACCGCCGGCGAAATCTGCAGTGAATCGTTGAAAAAACCGGCGGGGACTTATGGGACAACCTAATATTATTATTGATTATTATTAATTATTATATTGTAATAATAATTATTATTACTTATTCGTGATGAAATCTCAATTTTCAGATACGGATAAATAAAGGTGCTATCAAGAGTGGGTTCTATCACAACAGCTTAAAGGTTACCTAGACACATCGCCAACTGTCGAGGCTGTAGACCTGTCTTCTAGATAGCGCTGCTCTCTTATTCGACGAAGCAACTATGCGCTACTTGTGAGAATGGTTGAGCGGGACACCTTTCCAACGGTAGGTCCGAGCTTCTGAAGTGTCCTACATGGAATGCTGTGAAATACTAAATACTGAAATATGATGAAATACTAAGACGAGTCTGAAGAAGTGTTATCGGGACGTCACCGATCACAGTATTCCATTCACGTCTCTATGAAATGAAGACGACATAGTCGTCATATTGCGCTTCGAAATGAAATCAATAACAAAGCGGTTCTATACCAATTTGTTTCGCTCCAAAACTATTTAGGGAGTACCACCCCCCCCTTGTCCTAACCTTTGTCAACTACGAGAAGGCCTTTGACAGCGTGGAAACGAAGGCAAGCGCTTTCCGTCAGCGCTTATCGACCAGGGAGTGGACCCATCCTATGTAAGAACGCTGGCCGACTACTACCGCCACGGCTCAATGACAATACAACTGTTTCAACGCCCCATCAACATCTCTATCGAAAAGGGCGTTCGAAAAGGCTACACCACGCTAAAGTTGTTCACTGCCGCCTTGCAGTGGGTGATGAAGTCGCTCGACTGGAATCGAATCTTCGTTTTGCCGACAACATCGTCATCTTCTCAACGACTACTGCTGACGCGGAGACGATGCTGAAAGAGCTCAACAAAGCAGGGATGAAAATCGGACTGCGAATAAACCGGAAGAAGACACAGTTCGCGAAAAACGCCTGGTGCGAAAGAGGCCAGATCAACATTGATGGCTTTCCTTTGACGGAAACAACACATACGAAACAACACACAACCTCATACGTGTACCTGAGCCGTTCCATCAACATGGACAATGATATGAAGGAAGAACTATTAAGAAGGAAGAAGGCTGCGTGGTCGGCCAATGGGTCTCTTAAAGAGGCCACCGTCCAACTCTCGGATCCCGATTTACGCGCCCACCTGGTCGATTCGACAGTTCACCCAGCGCTCAGCTACGCCGCCGAAACGTGGGCTGACGCTGCGTCCACGTCAAAGTCCTTGCGTATTACTCACAGAGCGCTTGAAAAATGTCTTCTCAAGCTCAGCAGATTATCACAACACCGAGCTGGCCTTTACAGTTCCGACTTACGCACCAGGGGTGCACACAAAATTCTGAGCGTTAAATTTTTTTAACTAAATTTTTTAACGGAAAATTTTCGTTAAATTTCCGGTAAATCGTTAAATTTCGTTAAAAAGTACAATTACCTGCAAACCGTTCTTTTACGTGAAAAAATCAAGAAAATCCTTATACGGTTAAACTTCATGAGGTCAACAGCTGAAGTTCAAGGGATGGAGTGTAACTGTGCAATATTAAAAAACAGTTCTTCATCATCATCAAGCACAGAAAAATAAATAAGCCTTCAGTAACAAATTATCTACAGGGTGTGGAACAAGAGAGGTATGGAATTACCATACAAGATGCTCACCGACAAGGCATCTTAAAATGTGCGATCAGGCAAAACCCGGAGTTCCCTTTCTTAGTTTTTTTTTTGCAAACCGTTTCGAGTTACTGTTCTACGAGCACATACAGTTTCGATGCCGGCATTACTCCATTAATTACAGAAAGATTTAATAAAGATACATTTAAAAGCTTATCAGTGGAATGTGAACACGTTGTCGAACGCACGATTTTCGACTGTCCGGTGTGTGGGACCAATCCATTTTTTTGCAAAGTCAAGACCGTGACACGACATCTGTCACACGGCCCTACACTGCCGGGAAGGTGCGCTGTGTCGCCAACGTGTTAACGTTCAGAAAAAGTAGCTTTGCTAGTTCTTGTTATTAGTGTGTTTCTTAAATCGTTTAAAATATGTCCAGGGAGCGAAAACATTCTTTCCGTCAGGACTGTTCCAGGTAGCGGGCAAAATTATTCTGTGATAAGCAACGCCAGATGAAGATAGGCATATCTTACGAGGGGGATAGACCAGTATCTTTGTGGATTCGTTGACGTGCTCAATCACTATCCCCGCCACGCATTCTACTTCTACGGGATGTGGAGGCGGGTTGAATGCGTATTCTCCTCCAACTGCGCTACTCGCGCACCCGAAATGCATTTTAAAAATTTTTAAATTCAAAACATTCATGAAAGCATTAAAATATTCTTGCTGATCTCAATAGTTCTTTTAGGAACAGTCCTAATAGGGAGGATAAGACCTGCAACATTAGTGAAGACTAAGGGCAAATGTGATAAACTCACTGAGAAAAAAGTCCGTTAAAAATTCCGTTAACTTTCTAAAAATTTCCGTTAAGTCGTTAAGCCAAATTTTAACAAAAAATGCCGTTAATTCGTTAAATCCGTTAAATCGTTAACCGTTAAATGTGCACCCCTGTTACGCACGATGTCACGACCAAGAGACCCGGCAGAATATACTTCGAAGATGAAACACCGATAGTCCGGTCATAACATGCGAAGCATGGACGACCGCTGAACAAGAACAGAGGAGTGGATTTCAAGAGGGTGCAAGCGTCCTCGAGGAAGACCTCCAGCGAAATGGTCAGATGTATTCGTAGAAATCATCGAAAGGCAGCGTTCCTTGCCAAATTCTGATTCAGAATCGGCTGACGGTCGTAGCCGTCGTTCCAATCGATCTATACGAACATCGTAGATGACGATTGCGAGAGAAAGAAACGAATGGACATTGCGTTGGGGCCCGCAGGACCAGTGAGGACGAGCCGTCTAAGTATCTAAGTAAGTGAGTAAAATAACTGTTTGGACGGCATCACTGTAAAATGGAAGGTTTGGTGGCTCATCAACACAGTCTTTACTTATATTTTATTATTGCAATTTTACTAATTACAAACTAAATAGAAACATCTAGGAAAGAGAAAGTGAGATTCCTTGATTTGCCACTTGTCCGTCTTCTAAGCGTTTGCATTTAATTGTAATCTTTATTGAGCTAGAGTGCGCGTCCGACGACAAGGGTCGGCGTCCAGCTTCTCTTATGGCCTTCGCCCTGGGATGATTCTCATACTCTCAACGATCTCGAGAGAGATCCCGAGTTATGAGTCAGAGCGGGTGTGCGTGTGCATGCCGCACGTCGCGCGTTGCCCCGCCGCTATCCTCCACCTGGCCCTTTATAGTGTAAAATGGGCGGAGCTTTGAAGAGGTTTTGAATATCATAAATGACTGTTCATGACACTCCGCGAGCCAAAAGATTATATGCCGTACAAAATTAATTGTTTTATTTTGGTGTCGCATCCTCCCCGCCACGGTGGGTTGAATAAGTGAACAATTTTTTTTGTATTTGAATTTGTGAGATTGTCTCGTAGATTTAAAAGCAAGGAAAAACTAGAAGAGGCACGAAGAACTTATATACATGTAATACATTGCAATTAGCATTTGTCAACAACAGCAATACAATAGTATACACGAAGAAGTTGATCTCTCGAAGTCAATTGTTGCCCGCCGCGTTTTCGTGAAGCACGTATCGTTTGAACCATTGACCACCGATGTAGACGTTGGGGATGCTCATGTGTGCGAAGGCAATTCTGTCGCGTCTCGCGACCACGGCGCTCCCCTCCATCCTCCTGCGGGCGCGCGGCGTCAGCGAGCGGCCCCTCGCGCGGCCTGCCCCCGCCTCCGCTGGATTGATCCGCGGGCGGGGCGCGCGCACCGGAAACGGGTATATCCCGCTTCCCGCGCAAGCCGCGGCTTCCATTCGACGCCTGGATCGATCGCGAGCGGTCGCGCTCGCCTGCCAGCTCACTTCAGCCGCCGGTGTCTGGTCATCGTGTCGTCCCTGCATTGCTCGGCATCGACTGCCGGTTGGATGGAAGGCGACCCTTCCTGGAAGGGTCGCCAGGGCTGAGGGCGCGGAGTGCCCTGGCACAGTGAAGCGCCCGGCCCATCCTGGTCCCGATCTCCTTGCTCTGCCGGCTGTGATTTCATCATCCACGTGTCTCTGGCTCTGGCCCCCTGCCTGGACGTCGCGAGGGCAGTGTTGTTGGGAGTCGGGCTGGCAACCCAGGGCTAGGGTAGTATTCCCCCCACGGTCTTGTGCTGGCTGCGACCCAGGGGCTGAAGGGATACAATTCAGGTGGGGAGTGAAGGGACGGACCCGGGGAATCCCCACTACGGGAGTGGCACTTCAGGGCATGGGACCCTTCACCTCCCCGGGGCATCGGGCCTTGGCAGCTTCGGATGCCCCATGGGGCAGGTTGGTGTCCCACGTGTTGACGGCACAGCCGCTGCACTGGGGCCGCCGACTTGCAACATGGTGCATCGGACGTTGGCAAGCGGACCCGTTGGCCAGTCGGTCTGGAGACAGCCGGCTGGCTGTAAAAACGGCCCTGCCACGCCCGGTGCAGGGCTGTGTTGCCCTCGGGGCCTGTAGGCTAAGGGGTCTTTTGCGGAGATCGGGGCCAAAATGGGCATTAGAGGGCCACGGCCGGGGAGGCAACGGCGCAGGGGTCCAGGCTGGACTGTGACAACCAGCCAACTTGTGCGCCGTCCCCGGGCGTGCAGTCCCTTAGGGTTTCTCCAAGGCCAGGGGCTTTTCATGGGGTAAGGCGACGCGCTGGGCGTCTGCGACGGGTGGGGTCTAGACCACGTGCTAATAAGTACCAGGCATGGGTAAGTCCTGGTCGCACCCAAGGGCAAGCGCTTGCATTCCACTACCATACGGGCTGGCCACCCGGTTAGGTAGCTTGGTAACGGTGTCGGTTGGTAGCCCCGTCGCACGGTCCTCAGTCCCCCCTCTCGTCTAGCTCCCTGGGTTCCTTGGGTTATCCATGCCCCTTCGTCCCCTCCTTCTTTAGTACCCAATACACCTACAGTTGGCCCCCATAGCTCTTTTGGGCTCCGTCTGTAGGACGGACGAACTGGGTCCCCCTTCACAACTTCAGGTGTCAATTCAGCAAGTGATGGGTTGCAGCCCCCCCCCCCCCTCTTGTAGTATATTCAATAGCAACAGGTAACTCATCACATTCCCTGCACCTAGCGTGGGTTGATCTCAAACCTTGCCAATTCATTTCACTCTTCCTTCATTCTTTTGTCTCCCTACCTATTCTCCTTTGTTCTCTAGTTAATTTTTCTACTCTATCTCCACTTGTTCCCTTCCTCATCCCTCTAGTTAGCATTTTTTACTTTCTAGTAGTTGCTTGCTTTACCGTAATTCTTTCCCTTCTTTAGCTTCCATCACCTTCCTCTCTTAATATTTCTATCTTTCTCTTCTTCCTCATTTCCTCCCCCTGGCGCTGCACTGTATTCGGGACGCGAAGTGCTCTCAGCCCACATCCATTCTATCTCCTCATCCATCCGTTCGTTACCACGCGCTACCACGGGTGTCTGCCATTAGGCGGCCCCGTGAGTCGTCATTTATAGTGCGCATTTCAGGTAATCGCAGTTGTTGACTCCGACGATGACGACAATCGGTTCCATCAAGACCCAGATCACCAAGGCGGCGAAGGCGCTGAGGGCCTCAATGGAAGAGGCCGAGAAGCTGCGGACGGGGCAAGTACCATCTGACGCCCCCGCAGGTAAGTCCGCGTCGGTCGACCCCCTCACGTGGTCGACCATGGGAAACGCGTACCTCCGACTAAAGCGACGCATCGAGTCGCTGGAGGAGCGCTGGGAGCGGGCTGAAGAGTTCGCTTTGTAGCAGGCTGAGGACGCGCCCGGCATCCTCGAGGAATTCCGCGCGCATTGGACAGCCAATGCATGCGCGGAGTCCATAGAGGAAGCCGAAAGGCTTGTACTCGAGTTGGGTACTGCTCAAGTGCAACTCGAAAGGCAAACTCCCTCCAGTGGTGGATTACCAGATGTCAATACAGTGCCGACTCGATCGGGGTCGATAATCATCACCCTTCCACTTCACCTCAAGAACGACCCACCGACCGAGGTCCGGCACAACCACGCTCCGGCCCAGTGGAACAGCAGCTGGCACCGCGGAGGGAGAGTCCACAAACTCCTTCTGCCCCCATGGCCAGCCTTAACGGGCTCCCTGCAGGCCAAGGAGCGTCAGCATACTACAGCCATGACCCAATTCAGTTAGTGAAGCTTCCACCATTCGAGCTTCCAGAGTTCAAGGGAGATATGCACGCCTTCCCAGAGTTCTGGGAAATGTTTGCCGTAGCAGTTCATGATAATCCAACTGTTCCAACTATTTCAAAGTTCTTATATCTCAAAGGCAAACTTAAAGGCGAGGCATACAAGCTCATCTCCCCACTTCAGTTTTCCGAATACAATTATCAACAAGTTCAGCTGCTGAAGAAGACGTACATGCGCCCTGACATCTTACGCATCCAGCTCGTGCAGGAGCTTCAAGCTGTGCCGCCGGCGCACGACATTCCAACGCCACAGCGCACCACATTGTGTACGCTGAAGGCGCTGTGGGTACAGCTGGAAAAGCTCCGAGAACACCCTGCCTCCACTGCGCACAAGTGCACGATAGGAGAAAAATTCCCACTGCGCACGATGGAAAAAGCTGGTGAACTAAAGAACGCCGGCGAGGACTGGACAGTTAACCATCTATTGGACGCTCTTGACCAGGTCATCGACCGTTAAGAAGCACTCCAAGGAGTCCACCCAGCCTTGGCGTCGGCACACGTCACCCAGCAGCACAGTTCACGCTCGCCATCCCGAGCAGAAATACGGCGTCCGTCACCACGCCGTCACTACACCGAGCGGCGCAGGAGCCACTCATCAGGGAGGGACAATACATCCAAAAGGCGTCGCTGCCCATTCTGTATTCGTGGAAAACACGAGCCGGAACGATGCTATGAAGTTCCAACGCAGCACGCCCGAAGGGAAATCGTGAAAGACCGTCGACTCTGCTGGAAATGTCTCAAGCCCGGACATCATAGCAGCGACTGTACGACGCCATCATGTCAGTACTGCACCCGCAGACATCACAAGTCGCTATGCTATAGGCGAGGAAACTCGCAAAGTCCGGCGCGTCGAAACACCTCAAGACGGGATCGTTTCTCAAGACCACGTTCACCCCGTCGGAGATCTTCCAGCACGGAGTCTCGCTATTCAAACGGCAGACGGTCACGTTCGTCCAGCTGGTCCTCCAGGACCCCCTCTCCTCGTAGAGGCCGTTCTCCTGAACGCCGGGACTTTCCCCATCCGAGAGTCGGGTTTAGAAACCCACCTGTTACTTCAGATCCAGTTCAATCTCATCATTACACCACGACATCCCTGGAGACAAGCGATTCGAGCGATAGCGAGCTCGAGCAGCTTCAGGAACCAGGGTCGCAGACTAGAGTTCACGTCGCGATCACTCCAAACGCGTCCGCCAAAACGGTCGCATGCAGGTCGCGATCACCTGGTAGGGAGCCTCGGCTCATGATTGTCGAGGCACTTACGCACAACTTCAATACAAAGGCCGATCAGCTCCTTACTGTCTTTCTAGATAGTGGAAGTCAGCACAGTTTTATCTGCAAAGATACTGCGCAATCTCTCGGCTTGCGGCTCAAAAAGCCTAAAACCATTACGGCCATTACATTCGGTGGATATCAGCACACCGAAAAGTCCTACCAGGTCAAAATCACACTTCAAAACCCAGTTACGGGCACCCCGGTGAGGCTGAAACTCTGGACACTCACTCACATTACATCTGTGCCAGACAGCATGAGCGTCAAGACCACTCCACAACACCAAAAACGTCCCCGAACAGGCTCCGTAAACGTCGATGTCCTGATAGGGATGGACTACTACTGGAGTGTCGTCGACCTCAATCGTAATCGTCAGCTCTCATCGGGTTTAGTCAAGTCATATACCAAGCTGGGCCCGCTTCTCTCCGGTCCAAACGCACCATTTCCTCGAGTCCTTTCGACTTCGGTCGATCAGAAGGCGATCAACGCAGATACGGACTCTGTAGTCCGTAGACTCCTCGCCCTAGACTCAGAAGGATTGGACGAGGACCGCGGACTCAGAAATAATCCAGCAATATTACAATACAGTTCAGGTAATTCAAGGTATGATCCACGTGCAGTTCCCTTGGAAAACCAATCATCCTCACCTGCCGGACAATAAGGCGCTCGCAATGCGCCGGCTCGAAAGTCAATACAATAAGCTCCACGTCAATTCCAAATTATGGAGCGAATACAGCAATACATTCGAGCAACAATTGAAATCCGGCATCACCGAGGAGGTTACACAAGATCCGACAAAAGGGACTCCCGTGTATTACATACCCCACCAGGCTGTCATCAAAGAAGACAGCAACACTACAAAACTTCGCATCGTATTCGATGCGAGCAGTCACATGAGAGACGCTCCTAGTCTCAATGACTGCATACATCAAGGGCCAACAATGTTGCCCGACTTGTGCGGAACATTGCTCCGCGCAAGACTCACTCCAATACTCATTACAGCCGATGTCGAGAAAGCATTTCATCAGATCAGACTACAGGAGAGCCAGAGGGATGCGACGAGATTCTTGTGGCTAATCGATCCATCTAAGCCACCTACCAGGGACAACATCCGCACCCTCAGATTCACGCGTATTCCATTCGGCGTGAACGCTTCTCCTTTCCTCCTGAGCATGTCCATAAAATGTGCCCTGGAGAGAAACCAGGACAACAGCCTTAGGGAGGAGATCCTTGCCAACACGTACGTAGATAACCTTCTCATCGGCGCCACAAGCACCGAAGAAGGGATCTCAAAACAACGGCAATGCAAGGATGTATTCTCCAATATGGGTATGAACCTTCGTGAGTTCATGTCCAACGACCAGGCTGTGACAGAATGCGTTCCTGAAAAGGATCGCATGAAAAGGACAGCAGGAGCGACAGTTAAACTTCTCGGCATTCGGTGGAACCCCAATTCAGAGCAGTTACAGGTGCCTACCAGAGCGTTGAAGGCAGTCAATTCAAAGCGAACCGCCTTAAAGGCGCTCGCATCGACGTTCGATCCTCTTGGGCTCTTAACCCCTCTTTTCGTTTCAGCGAAAACCTTCGTTCAAGATCTGTGGCTCAAGAAGACTGACTGGGACACGCCTCTGGACAAAGACACCATGGCCAAGTGGAACGACATCATCCACGGCATCTCCGGATTCGTTGGAACTGTGCCAAGATACGTCGCGAGCACTTCGGAATGCAGGTACGATTTAGTTGTTTTTTCGGATGCTTCGAAACGGGCATTCGCAGCGGCGGCATACCTGGTATGCAGGCCGCTTCGCGGAAAGCCCTTTAGTCACATCATCTATGCTAAGGCTAAACTCGCTGCGCCGGAGAAGACCACCATCCCGCGACTAGAATTACAAGCTGTAGTCTTGGCCGTTAAGATCGTTCGGTTCCTGAAGAAGGAGCTCACAATTCAGATTAGTTCAGTTCAGTTGCTGTCTGACTCGCTTATAGCACTATACTGGATTCATTCCAAAAAACAGCTCAAAACCTTTGTTCATAACCGCGTGAAACTTATTCACGAGGTCAAAAATGAGCTGGAAACGGCTAACATCCATTGCCGTTTCTTTTACGTCAATACAGACCAAAATCCAGCAGATTGTGCCACCAGTGGTCTTACGGCCTCAGAGATCACGAATCACATGTGGTGGCATGGGCCCAAGTACATTCTGCAATCACCATCTTCTTGGCCCAATTCTAACATGGATTTCACTTCAAACGTTCCAGTCTCCAAAGAGGCGGAAGTTGAGTTCAAATCTATCGCTTCAGCTTCAATACAGTCATATAAGTCGTTCGTACCATTCGAACGAACCAATTCATATGCGAAACTCGTTCGGGTAACGGCTTATGCGCTCAAATTTGTAGCTAAACTACAATCCCTCCGTGCCAAAAGGCACGAGGGCCGACCAGCGAACGTAAATCGCACTATCACTCAGTTCAGTACGTCACCCTATGTTACCACGAGCGACTGGAAGGCAGCAGAGCTTGTCGTCATCCGCGAACACTATCGCGAGAGCTCTGACCAGCTGCAGAGTCGCGTGGTTCAGAAATTTCAGGTTAACCAGAGCGCTGACGGGATCTACCGCGGAACGTCACGGATTCGATCAATATCAAGTAATCCTATTTTACTTTTACCCTTCCATCCGTTGACACGCATGCTGATAACCTATTATCACGTTAAACTGCTCCACGCGGGATCCCAACACTTGATCTCTGCGCTCCGGAATGAGTTCCTCATTCCTAGGGTCCGTAGGCTCGTCGCTTATGTTATTTCAGGTTGCATCATCTGTCACCGACACCAGGGTCGTCACTATCCGTACCCGAGATCGTCTGATCTACCCGCTGAGCGAGTCAACCAGAGTCGACCATTCGAAAACACCGGTCTCGACTACTTTGGACCGCTCCTGATCCGTACCGACGACAACAAGGACCAAAAGACGTGGGTTTGCTTATTTACTTGTATGTCTACTTGGGCAATTCATTTGGAATTAGTTGCGGACAATACAACAACCCACTTTCTCCTAGCGTTTCGGCGCTTTATATCGCGACGAGGCACTCCAAACCTCGTCATGAGCGATAACGCGCCCACCTTTAAGCTAGTACGAGAAGTCCTTGTAAATGAGTTAGGTCAATTCATGGAGGACAGGGCAGTCCTCGATTTCAGCTCCTCAACGGGATTCGAATGGCGCTTTATCACTCCGTTATCGCCGTGGAAAGGAGGCTTTTACGAGAGGTTGGTAGGCTCTGTGAAAACCGCCTTGAAGAAGACAGTTCATCGCAACACTCTCGACCTTTGGAACCTCCAAACGCTGCTTACGGAGATAGAATCCACGCTAAATACGCGCCCACTAACTCCACTTTCAGGCGAAGCGACGGAACCAGGTCATATCCTACGGCCCATCGATTTGGTTAGCCCACAGTTCAGTCTAGGCCACTTAGGAAGTCCTAAGATGGCAGTCACTTCAAGGGACCCGTTCACCGTTACGGAGTCCCAAGAATTCCTCGTTTGCCAATACAGTCTCCTCAGAGACTCCCTTAAAACCTTCTGGGAGTTGTGGCATAAGGAGTACCTGCAAGCGCTTGCGGAACGGAATCAAATCCGTTCTGCGAAACAACAGAGCGCAGCACGACAGCCACATGTAGGAGACGTCGTTCTAATTCAGACGGACAATACTTCGAGGTCTAATTGGCCGCTGGGACTGATCGTAAAGATCAACAGCTCAGCTGACGGCTCGGTAAGGTCTGTAGGGGTCAAAACAGGCAAAAATAAAATTCTAGATCGATCCGTGAACCAGCTGATCCCCCTCGAAGTCGTCGCTGAATATACTGCTCTCGTCAAGACCAAGAAGCAGCCCGGCACGCCAACAAGGATCCAACCGCCTCGAAAGGCGAAGAAGACCTTCATCAGATGAGTTTCTTCCATTTTGTCCGTCGATACTGTAGTTCGGCCCATTTCATGTGTTTCGTAATTTAATTGCGCTCCAATTGCACTTTGGCCACTTCACTAGGGACCTCTGCGGCTTATTTCCTTGTTTCGTTTCTCTCATTAGAATTTTCCTCTCTCTTCGCTCTTATGATTTGTTCTTCCTTCTTCCCCATATCTTCTTCGCTCTTATCACTTGTTTTCCTCCTTTTCCATATCTTCTCTCCTCTCGGGCAGACTCCTTTGAGCACTACAGTACCCGTGCGACGCCGCCGGTGAAACAACCTTAGGATACAGCCGCAATGGCTCGCGCTCTGACCTCATCGCGCTCATCCTCCACCATAGTGGCAGCGCTCGTTAGTCGCACTCCTATCCCCACCGGCAGCACGTCTTCCGTCATTACAGTCTGCCCTCTGGCACCCTTCACTTTCCCTCTCATAACATTCGCTCATTTCGTCTTTCCTCAAACTCTCTCTCTCTCTAATTTCTTAATGTACTCTCCCTCGTCTATATCTGCAGCCCATTGTTCTTCATCCTCTTGTGTGCTAAACCGACTCTTTCGGCTCCTAACACCTTCATTTCTCCTTCACCTTCTCGCATTTTCTCTTCCCTCAGGTTTCTCCCCTAGATTTCCTAGTCTATCTTCTCTTTCCTCTATCCCTTATGTCCTAAATTGTTTGTTCTTGCTGTTCAAGGTTCCTTTCATTCCATTTTTCCACGTTAGCCACTTCATCGTCGTCCACGGGCTCCCTCATGATGATTCATCCATGCGAGGCACAGTTGCACTATTAGCGGGTCCCACCACGAAGTCCTTAAGGCGCACGGACCCTGCTACCGTCGCAGCCCTAACGCCGATGACTCATCGGCGCGTGATACTTCAGTTCACTTAGCCTGCCCCTACCGTTCTCTACCCATCCCATGTTTTCTTCATTTCAGAATGGGCTTCACTAGTATAATTCTCGTACATTGCCGCCACTACAGATGAGAACGGTTCGAAATTTTTTCATTTCAGATATTCTCAAGCGTTTTCGTGCGACAATGCCTTCGCAAACCCGTGGTCAATCCCGTCGAGGACGAGGCGATCGTGGAAGCCGCCAGCAGCAGGAACCTACCGCACGTGGCGGACGAGGAGGACAAAATCGAGGGACAACTCCAACAACCAGGCAAGTTCCTTCGCGTTCCTCCTATGCTTCCGTCACTAGACGGTCCACGAGGCTGTCTCAGCCTCGAAGTAGTTCTTCTGTTGTTCCTGTTGCCTCGTCCGCCAATTCAGTGTCTCGGTCGACGGCCGTAGTCGCCACTGCCCCCATAACCGTAGCGGCACCTACTGCGCCACAGCTACAGGGCAGTTGGGCTGAGCATATGGAAGCCGAGACGTCAATTCAGAGCCAACAGGCTCGGCGCGAGGCTGGCACCCAAATTTCTCCCTCTTTGGTCAGTTCAGCCAAGAAGCCTCGCGCCACATCACCAACCCCAGTTCAAAAGGAGGGTAAGGCCCCAGCCGCTCCAGAGCCGCCTGTAGCTCCTCCACGAAAGGAGCCGGCTCAAGTAGGAGCAACCGGGCAGGAGACTGCCCGCGAGGAGCCCACATCAGCTGCGGACTACCCGCGCTACCAGGAGCTCCTCGCCCTACTTCAGATAAGGCTCAATACAGGAGCCTCCTCCGACAATTCAGCTACAGCGGCCCAGTCATCCGCCGCATCGTCATCGGACGCCCGTAGCACCCACCAACTCACGGAGACCGGTTTCAGGACGGCCTTCGATTACATCAATATCAATAACCTCCTGCGACCGACCATCGCGGCCCTCAAGATCCCCGTTAAGGAGGTGACACCATCTAGGAGGGCCGACTACGAATCAGTAGCGCGGATCGTTGAGCTACTCCGGTCCATGCAGGAGCTGTCCACTACAACGACGCAGCGCTTCCATAATCTAGGTGTCCTAATGACACAGGCAGACCCCCTGCAATTTAGGTACACTGTCCTCATGGGATGGATCCATGAGCTGGTCCACAGCATTGCGCTGTTGAATGACTACACCTACCAGCTCAACCATATCACCGTCCCGAGGCTGTTGGATTGGGCAGAGGACCGGGACTACTTCCGTGCGACACTGCAGCTCTTCGGCGTTGCGGAGCGAACCATTTCAGATGCAATTCAGTTCGCCTCCGCGGTCGTCGCCCACGCGATTCGTATGATTCGCGTGGTGGAAGCTCATCAGCTTCTGCTGGTGCTCCACGAAGGCGTTGGTGTCATCACCAACGACGACCAGCGATACGCGGTAGACTCTTCCCTACCAATCCCGGAGCCCATTCCAACGAATCGATACCGCATCGAAGAAACACTTCAGTGGTGGAGGGAAAATTACAGCAACGCCCGCATGATCGCCGTTACAGACGGCTACCTGCGCACGCATTTGGTGGACCAATTTTTGCAGGAAGAGCGACGGGCCAGAGAACAGCAGCAGCAGCAGGCGGCACCACAGCCTGCGGTGCTGGCTATAACACCCGTCCAGCAGACCGCTGCCAGAGAGAAGCCACCAGCTGAAAAGCCCGCACCCGCTCCGCAGCAACCATCCACTTCAGCTGCGAGCCAACCGTCCACCTCAGCGGCAGGGCAGCATCGTCAGGCCCAAGGGCAGCCTCAGCAACAGCATCTGCAGGACGAGCCTTGGCCCCTTAACCCATACAGGGGCCGCAGTCCGATCCGGCTGGACGAGGAAGCCCGAAGGTACCTGCCAAAGACGCCGCCACCGCAGCCACCGCCATCACAACGGCGTTCGTGCGCATTCTGTTTCGATGTGGACCACTACAGCTCGGATTGCCTACGTCATCCAAGGCTGAGCGAGCGCGAGAAACTCGCACTACAATTCAGGTACTGCTCGAACTGCCTCAAGCAACATCGAGGCACTTGCTTGCGTCGTACACCTTGCACTATGTGCAAGAAGGAGGGCCATCACCGCGCGTTTTGCGTCGACAACCCCCGCGCGCTGCCAGACATTTCAGAGCGGCCAAACGCCTTCTACCGCCGCCTCGCGCAGCGCACGTTTCGTCCTTGCCCTCCGGACCAACAGGACGTACAAAAGTACGACGTCCCACTCAACGTTGCCATGGCGCAACGCCGCCGCGAATCGCGGCAGAGGGCCGCTCCTCCTGCTCCACCCCACGCTGGTCGCCGGGAGGCCTCGCCCCACGAGGAACAGGAGCCCCCGAGGCAGCAGGAGGAGGACCGGGACCACGACAGCGAGGCGTCGTGGTGAAGCAATATAGCCAATTCAGCGCTCAGCGCACCGTTTAAGGTAATGCACCCAATTCAGATAACCCTTTAGTTATTTCAGAGTAGTGTAGAGGCAGGTCAGCGACGGGCTCGAGCCAACATCGACAGCGATCCGGACACAGACGTGAGTGAACCTTGGAGCTAATTCATGTTCAGGATCGCGCCGTGCCCCAGTCAACCTGCAAGGGAAGACGCCGACAGGACTGAGGCCCACGTCATCGTGGGGCCCGCCAGCAGCCAAGCCGTCCAAGACGGGAACCGGTCGCCAAGAGCAACGCAGCCATCAAGCCGAGCTTTAGTCATTTCATTGTTTACAAGTGAACAGTTCATCCCAACCTTTTTATTTCCAGGTAGCTCGAGTCGAGAACGAATCGATGGCGCGAACCACAACGATAGGACAATACATGGCGACCGACGACAACATCACACGCACGCGGGACACCTCGTATAGGGCTAAGTCCTTTTACTTGAGCCGCTACATTCCAACTGTCGGTTTTATTCCCTTATTATGCAATACATTCTTTTAGAAGAATCTTTATTGAGGTAACCATACAGATGTAAACCGATACATTACAGTTCTGGTGGTCGGTCGTGCGGTCCGTATGGAGGATGTGGCTCGATGGATGGATGGTTCCGGCCCATGGATGGGTCGAGGTACGGCGAGTCGGACGGGCCGACCCAGGCGATGGTAGTAGGCCTCTGTGGCCGAACCCAGCTTTCGACGGCAGTTCAGTATGTCTGTATGGTTGATTATTTTTGTATGTATTTTGATTATTGTTGTATATCCGGCATTTCATATTTTGTGTATTTTTCTATTTTGTATGTTGTTTATATTTTTGTGTTGCCAATTCATCCTCGCTCTCATATCCCGCCGCATTATGTAGGCTTTTGTTGTTCATACTCCCCTTCGAGGAGGCTTTGCTCAGTCAATCCATTTCCTTTTGGGACACCCTAGGCTGTAGTTGCCCACTTACCAGTGGCTTAGTGTCATAGCTTAGTTCAGACACTCTCTCATGCATTTCATCCCATCTTGTGACTCCTAGCCTAGTGTCCCCATCCCGTGCAAGCCTCCTCCGATATGTGTGGAGTCGAGGCATTTCAGATAGGGCCGGCCGTAGTAGTAGCCATTCCATGTGTGAAGTTTATGTGTGTTTTCCTGTCAGCCGGCAGAGATCCTCCTTGCCATTTCATCCTTAGTTGGTCGGGTGCTCCACTCACATCTTTACTTCACGGCGTTCCGAGGTCCTGGTCGGTTCTATTGGGGGCGGTCGTTCTCCCGTGTGATCCGCAGTCGATGTCCCCTAAACAATTCAAAACGGGCTTAAGCCCAATGGTGACCAGGCAGCCTCGCAGCTTATCCCCCGCGGGAGGTCTTCTTTTCTGGGCGGGAGTGTCGCGTCTCGCGACCACGGCGCTCCCCTCCATCCTCCTGCGGGCGCGCGGCGCGTCAGCGAGCGGCCCCTCGCGCGGCCTGCCCCCGCCTCCGCTGGATTGATCCGCGGGCGGGGCGCGCGCACCGGAAACGGGTATATCCCGCTTCCCGCGCAAGCCGCGGCTTCCATTCGACGCCTGGATCGATCGCGAGCGGTCGCGCTCGCCTGCCAGCTCACTTCAGCCGCCGGTGTCTGGTCATCGTGTCGTCCCTGCATTGCTCGGCATCGACTGCCGGTTGGATGGAAGGCGACCCTTCCTGGAAGGGTCGCCAGGGCTGAGGGCGCGGAGTGCCCTGGCACAGTGAAGCGCCCGGCCCATCCTGGTCCCGATCTCCTTGCTCTGCCGGCTGTGATTTCATCATCCACGTGTCCGGCCTATCCTGTGCTCTACTATGTCGGCGCTGGTATTGAGATAAACCTATTATGGTGTACGGTGTGCAAGCGAGGGAATGTGGTGAGTCCGTTGCAAAATGTATCTGGTATTGCTGTTATTATGTGTATCATTGTTGTTGCTGGGTTGCCGGGGATAAAGCCCGTTAAGCCCCTCGCGGGGTCCGGGCAGGGGGGCAGACTCTGGCCCCCTGCCTGGACGTCGCGAGCGCAGTGTTGTTGGGAGTCGGGCTGGCAACCCAGGGCTAGGGTAGTATTCCCCCCACGGTCTTGTGCTGGCTGCGACCCAGGGGCTGAAGGGATACAATTCAGGTGGGGAGTGAAGGGACGGACCCGGGGAATCCCCACTACGGGAGTGGCACTTCAGGGCATGAGACCCTTCACCTCCCCGGGGCATCGGGCCTTGGCAGCTTCGGGTGCCCCATGGGGCAGGTTGGTGTCCCACGTGTTGACGGCACAGCCGCTGCACTGGGGCCGCCGACTTGCAATAAATTCGTCGTCGAGGAGTCGATGGTCGTCGAGGAGGCGAAGGCGGAGTCGTTCTTCGTTGATTGTGTTTATACTAATTATATAAAATTGTTTTTGTATTGTTGCACTTGTTTTATTAAATTAATGTGTTGTATTTGTTTCATACTCATGTTGAATCTTATTTAAATTGTTTTATATTATTGCTTTGTTTTTTTATTGTTGTTTTTATTGTTATAATAATTGTTTTATTTATTTAATTATTTTATTTATTTTGTTTTGTTTATTTTATTTTATTATTTATTTGATTTATTTAGTTTAGTTATTTTATTATTTATTTATTTAATTCGTTAATTTAGGGAATCATTTATGTTGTATTTGTTTTGCTTAAATTAGTTGCCGTATTTTATTTGAGTTACTTGAGTTTAAATCTTTTGTATTGTTTATATTTGGATTTTTTCTTTTGGAGAAGCCAGAACAAGAGCGACAATTAGTTATCTTGCGAGCCTGTTGTTTATTTACTATTGCTGATAAATTTCTTTTATTATTTTATTTGTTGGTCAATTGTTGTGTAGTTGCTTTATTTGGGAGTCAGGGTATCCGTAAAATTTACAAATTTATTTGTAATTTTATAATTTACTAGCGATTACTGGTAGTATAGCCTTGTATTCATAAACTATTGATATGTTTTTTCAAATTGCTATTTTAATTATTTTATTCGGATTTTATTTTATTTATTATTTATTATAATTTATTTATATTGATTTTAAATAAAACCCGTAAGACACTTGATTTGTTACTTATTTATCGTATGTGGTTTACTTGTGATCGACTACCTTTTATTTCGTGCAATAGGAAATAACAAGAATATGTCTACATTTCTAACTACGCAAAGGCAAACCATGCTGAGTTTGATCGCGAGAGGGGCGATTAGCGACTTGTTTTGGTCATTTTTTTTGCCTGTCTGAATGGTGCTTATTTGCAGAATTGTCATTGATTTCACCTAATTCTTTCGAACGAATCAATTACATTGGAAAGTGAAATGGACAGAATGCCGAGTTGTGGCCCTTGCTTTGCTCTTCGCGCCCCTCGCGTTTACAATAATAACAAACAGACTTCGTACCACACGATGTGGCCATGTGGTTGGCCGTGAGGGGGCACCTCTCGCATCTGTTATTGGCATTGCATCTGTTTCTTCTTTGCGTCAACGTCTTGTACTGCGTGTAGTCGCTTGCGTAGTGGTTGTCGTTGCAGAAGGGGCATGAATTCTCTGCGCGTCCTTGTCCTTGTCGTTCCTCTACGGTTTGGAGGATCATGATGATGCGGTCCACTGCGGTTTCCAGATTTGCTACGGTTTTTTCCAAGTTGCCGATGATTTCCTGAAATTGTTTGTTAAATCATTGTTTATTGTAGCTTGAATAAAGTTCATTTGGACTAAGTAGTAGTACCTTAGATTTTGGTTTTTTGTTGCTCGAGGCCTCAAGTCGGGTTTTTTCCAACTTTCGTTTCTTAAAAAGGCCAAACTTAAATAGTGTGAATGCCCCTTGTAGTGTTTTGATTAAGTTTGGTTACTTGAAATTAAATGTAGATATTTAATTTATCTAAGTTTTTTTTTTGTTAATCGTAGTTGCAAAACTCACATTGTTGAATCTGACTTCGTTGCTAAGGTATGGAATCCCGTCTGTCTTGTCCTTGATCTCCTGCAGTTTACGATCGATACGCCCTCTCTGGGATGTTGACGATTCTCATCCCGTTCTGTAGTTGCCGTCGTTCTTGATTTTTCTGCGGTCGTTGTCGGTCTTCCACTTGCTGCGGTTGTTGCCGGTCTTCGATTTGCTGCGGTTGTTGTCGGACTTCCATTTGCTGCGGTTGTTCTTGGTCCTGCGGATTCTCTGGACTTGGTTCAGCAGGAACCTTTTCTGCACCTGGCTCGGACATAACTGAAAAATTTTGCTAAGGTTGGTATTGTTTTGTTTAATATTTCGATAACGACGAGCCGAACGGAGCGACTTGGTGCTGGTAACTTGTTAGTAATCGTCTTGTTAAGCCAATACTAAAAGCAGCCTTCCTAATAGGTGGAACGGGAGTCTTACTAAGCGTGTTAGCAGAATTATGAAACTCTTGAAGAAACTGAAGAATAGCGTTACTGCTCTCATGGGGAGCATGATGGGAAATGGTGCGACGAGGCGTGCACCAAGCGGATTTCTTGAGCTTGTTGTGTTGCAACACATAGATATGCCGCGCTGATAACCAGCGCGCCGGCTAGTGTTGTGAGAGCTAGTATTGTGTACAGCATGAAACTTTTGTAGATTTGGAATAAGTGACTGAAGTCTGGAAGTTGAAGATCGATGTCGAAGAAACTGTCCTCGTTTTATCATCTGCTTCTTTGTAGGCTTCTGTTTGTTGGTTTTCTTTTACTTCTTTTTGTTGATTTGTATCAGTTTCTATTTCGAGGGGAATTAGCATGTTGATGGACCCTTTAAGTTGTGAGGTTTTTGTTCTTAATTCGACGGATCTTACTTGTCCATCGGCGTCAGGGATTAATTTTGTTATGAAGACCTAGTTGCCACTGTCCTCGGGGTTTCTCGTCATCGACGATTAAAACGACTTCACCAACTAATGGTTGTTTTCTTGTGAAACTCTTTTGCTTAATTCTTTTTTAGTGAAATGTCCGTAACTCCAGTAAGTAATGTTGAGTCCAAGTTTGCCACAAGTTGTTTAAGTAGTTGAGGTGGTTTTGGAAATATTGCAATGCTTGCCCTTTGGTAGATATTGAGGGTGTAAAGTCAGTGTCGCTAGGGTCATAGCGATATACTGGAAAAGGCGTTAAGTTTGCGTATGGTATGAGAAAGTCAATAGGTCTTAATATCAGGGAGTCTTCCACTGAGCTGCCTGCATAGGTCAATGGTCTAGAATTGACCACAGCCTCACATTCCGTAATTATTATAGCGAATTTTGATTCTTTAAAGGTTTTCTTGCGAGCGACTTTGTGTAGAAGTGATTTCATAACTCCAACCATGCGTTCGTAAAATCCTCCCTTCCACGGGGAGAGTGGAGTCATAAATTTCCACTCGATAGATTCGTTTGCTAAAAAATGTTGTACGTCCTCCTTGAATGCTTGTGTTTCTTCATTAATTGTTTGAATCACGTTTCTTCCAAGACCGAAATTTGTTGCATTGTCGGATACGATAAGTTGTGGCTTTCCTCGCCGTGCTATGAACCGTATTAATGTATTGATTAACTCAACTCCGCTTAGATTGTCTACAATTTCGAAGTGTACCGCTCTTGTTGTCATGCATGTTGCTAAGCATATCCATTTCTTACGTTCTTTTGTTTCAGGATCGATGACGCAGAACGGTCCAGCGAGGTCGACGCCTATATGCGCAAACGGACGTGAAGGAACCGTGCGCGCCTGTGGCAACGGCGGCGAGTTCGGATAAAAATAAGGTTTGCCATTCCACCGTTGATCGCGGTTATTCTTCCTTCGCTACGCCGCGAGCGCTCATCGCACGCACGCACCCGCCGCAATATTCTCACGCATCTTTGCGACAGAGCGCGAAATCTTTCCTTTATAGCTGTGCGCGCTCAGGGGGAGTGCGCAGCTGGGGTTCTCGCAGCATCCAGGGTGTGTGCCATCCAAACTGCCCTTGTGGGAACTGCTTTTGTCGCTCAGGGAGAGTCCGAGGATGGATTCTGCGCTCTTCGAGCGCAGAATCAGGCTAGGGAAGGGACTCCAGGGTGTGTGCCATCCAAACTGCCCATGTGGGAACTGCTTTCGTCGCTCAGGGAGAGTCCGCGGATGGATTCTGCGCTCTTCGAGCGCAGAATCAGGCTAAGGAAGGGACTCCAGGGTGTGTGCCATCCAAACTGCCCATGTGGGGACTGCTTTCGTCGCTCAGGGAGAGTCCGCGGATGGATTCTGCGCTCTTCGAGCGCAGAATCAAGCTAGGGAATGGACTCCAGGGTGTGTGCCATCCAAACTGCCCATGTGGGAACTGCTTTCGTCGCTCAGAGAGAGTCCGAGGATTGATTCTGCACCAGGGTGTGTGCCATCCAAACTACCCATGTTTCCACATTTCCACTGCTTTCCACTGCAGTTTCCACTGCTTTCGTCGCTCAGGGAGAGTCCACGGAGCAGTGGGCAGCCACCGACCGACCATCGGCCGCCTTCCACATCGACTGACCGCGATGACCTCGTTTTCCACGTTTGTCACGTGTCCGCGACGCGACCGCTCGCGGCGCAGCGAAGGAAGAATAGCCGCCATCTCCACCGTTTGCATTGTACGCAGTTTCTTAAGCAATTTTTTATTATTTGTCGACCTTGGGGAATCCAGTAATTGAGCCGTAAATTTGCTAGTGTGCCGTTAACTCCTTGGTGTCCTGATCGTTTGTGATATTCTTGCACATAAAGGCGGGTTAACTTGTGTTTTGGTGGAAGGATTATTGGTTCTTGCGTTTCTTTCGCCAAATATTGGCTACGTACTCTCCCATAGCATCTTAGAAGTCCGTTCTCATCCTTGCGCAGTTGTAAATTGTCCCATTTTTTAAAATCTTCGTTTGTCATCGATTGCTGCATGGTTTTAATAATTATTTGTTCAGCCAGTCGAAGATCCCTTGAGTGACAATCTGCGACCGGTGCGGCATCGTGGACCAATGCAACTTCAGGTACGCAGATTTCAAGTTTGTTTTTTAAATTATTTGAAAGTTTGTTATATATGTGTATTTTGATAAACTTTAATATTAATGCCATAACTCGTTTATGTTTTTGAAGATTTGAGAATTCCCTGGGAATAAGGGCGCAATGTGGCTCGGGGGGGGGGGGTCACCCCCCTACTCCGTGGTTGTCCGCCTTAGTAAAGGATACGTGTGTGTGAAATTACATCGGAAATGGCCTACCTCAGTTCCCTGTAGGGGTAGAACACACCAGTGCTGAAAAAAAAAATCCGGTTTCAAAAAGCACAAACCGTTGTGTAGGGGGGGGGGGGGGGTGACCCCCCCCCCCGAGCCACATTGCGCCGGAATAAGTTGTTGGTTGTTTATATTTGCACTGCCGCTTTGCTGCACCGTTAACATAGTGAGATTAGTGGGACTGTTGCGTCTACGTTGATAGTAGTAGCATCTTGATCAGTCGACCATTGGAATTGCTCTAGCTTTGGCCACTGGTTATTGTTCTTTTGAAGGAACATTGGCCCTGACCACCAAATGTGATCGATAAGTTGATCTTAGCTTAGACCCTTAGTTGCACAGTCGGCGGGATTGATTTCTGACGGTATATAATGTAAGTACGTGGTGATATCTTGCTTTACCCATTCTTGTACTTTGTTCCGTATCTCGTTACAACGATTGTCGACGAAGGTGCCTACTTTATTACGGGGTTGTACCGAGTGTAAAGTTACTTGAGAGACACTGTAAATTCGGATCTCTGAAATTGTAGTGTGAATTTCCTTCAATAGGAAAGCTGATAGTCGCACGCCTATAAGTAGTGCTAACACCTCTAGACGAGGGATTGTCATTGTCTTTGTCTTGGTATTGACCGGTGCTAGTCGCTGGCGTGCCATGTGGAGGGAGCAGTCTATAGCGTCTTTTTTGTTGATCGTCCGATAAGCGACCGCGGCGAAGGCTCGAACCGAGGCGTCGACAAATGTATGCAACTCGAAGCGATCGTGTGCGTCTCCACGGGTGACTAAGCGGGGAACTTTCGCAGAGTACCCCGCCGAGTTTTCGCATATGTGGCGCCAAGAATTTTCATACTCGGGCGTCAACGGTTCGTCCCATTCAAAGTCGGATTTCCACAAGTCCTGTAAAAATCTTTTGGCGGGTAAAAGCAGCGGAGTGAGAAAACCGAGGGGATCGAACGTGGAGTGGGTTGTTTGCAACACGGACCGTTTAGTCGGACGTTCCGTGAACTGCAGTTTACATGGGATTGTATAACAGTCTTCTTCATGACTCCATTGTATCCCAAGGATTTTTGTATTGGTTGAGGTGGAAATGTCTTCTTTGCTGATAGCCTTGTTGCACAGATCGTCATTGGTTATGAATTGGCGTAGATTCATGGACATGTTGGCGAAAATTTGTTTGCAATCGTAGTACTTTTGAAGAAGGTTTCCTGTGGAAGTGTCTGTTATCATGACGTTATCCACATACAGATTTTCATTGATTTGGTCATAAATGACATTGCTAGGCTGGTTTTGCTTCTGCTCGTCAATGCCATATTTGATTGATATGCCCAAAAGGAACGGTGAGGCGTTGATTCCGAAGGGAAGTCGGCAGAAGCGTAACAGTTTTACGTTGTCTTGTGTTGGTGGTTTGGAGACATCTTTAAGCCAAAGGAATCGTACCGCATCTCGTTCTGTTGGTTGTAAGTAGATCATATGGAAGGCCTTTTCAAAATCGGCCAACATAACCTTTTGTTTCATTCTTGATCGAATCAGTATTCCACATAGATTTGGTAGGATAAGGGGTCCTTGATGGATCACGTCATTAAGGCTTAACTCGCCTTTCATTTTTGACGAAGCATCCAGGACAATTCTTGTCTTTTGTGGTTTCACTTCCGGACTTGATTACTGCTTGATGAGGGATGTAATAACACGGCGATGTTCCGTCCGGCCTAGAAGGAGCTTCTTCGATGAATTGCTTTTGTAGTTTTTCATCTATAATAGCACAGTAGTCTTTCCAACATTGCGGATTTTTCTCTTGCATCTTGAATAGCTGGTGGAGTCTGCTAAGAGCTAAGTTGTAATTGTTGGCTAAATGGTTTTTGTTGGCTTTCCAAGGAAATTGAACATATATTTTCCCATCTTTCATTTGCACACTATCATAGAAGTCTTTGATGATTTGTTTGTTTATTTCTTCTTCGGTGCTGAGGTCTTCCGTGCCTATCCCTGGTAGCTTCCATAAGTCGGAATAATCTAAGTTGTCGTATTGTTGGGTATGGGTTCCACAATGGAATACTGTCTCGTTGTAAAGGTGACTTGCTTCTGGTTCATTGTCATCATCGCAACGTGGGACTCCGGAGATCACAGGTCCGAATAGGGTCGGTGTGATGTAAAGTCCCGAGGGTAACCGGGTCACAGGTTCATTTAGCTTCATTATCATGTTGAAGTAATCAATACCTATAAGAATTTCTGGCACTATGGCTGCGTCAGAGGCTTGCATCAACCAAAGTTCTTTGTCATTAGGAAACTGTTTTTCGATAAACAGCTTGTCTTGTGGCGTTATTGCACCCAAGTGGAGAGACGATGTGAGTTTTCGCTTGTTAGTAGCTCAACAAAGAGACTCTCGCCATGGGAGTTAATTAGATTGGTTGTCACCGGTTTGACCTTTTTCTTTTCGGCACGTCCTCCGAATGTGTTGACGGTGTTATAATGTCAGCTTGTATTGGGAGATTGAGTCGTGTTGCTAGTGAACTTGAGATAAAGGATTGGTCGGACGCCGAATCGAGTAAGCGTGTACTTGTTCTGACTGGTTGTTCATGAAATTTCGGACATTTACTGGAACAATCATCAAGCATGCACTCTCGCTATTGTTGTGGAAACTTGTGCAAGATGCGGTCCGGTCTTCTGGTATTGAAGTGGTTCGGCTTTGTTGAAAGGTAACATTGGAGTTAATTCGTTCTGAAACTTGTGTAATGGGGGAGTTGTGGAATCGTACTCTATTGCGTCCTGGAGAATCTCTTGAATGCGATCGGGAAGATCGCCGTCTTCCGTACTGTCCTTGTGACTCTCGCGAATGCGATCTGGAATTGGATTGGGTTCGCGTCCAAGGATAATTGTTAAAGGTTCTTGCAATTGGTTCCTTGCTCGCGCCTCGACTTCTATTTGAGATTGATGGGCTTCTGTATCTTGTGAATCGGTTAGAGTTAAAGCTGCCTCTGTTGGTGAACCTGTTAAGAGATAGGCTACGTCTTCTCCATCCACGAGTGTTGTTGGAGTGACTTTGTCTTTTGCATATAGCGATGTTATGGTTGCCGCCGCAGTTGCTGCAGTTATAATTTGACAGTTGTATGACGAGTGGCTTAGACTAAAGCATTTCCAACAAGCTGACAATGCTTTAAGCCTTTGAATCTTTTGTGGTATAGTGAGGTATCTATTACAGTGTTGAAACCTGTGCGGCTGCCCGCAACCTATACAACGATGTTGCGGATGGGCACTTGTGTGAAACATTGAGTATTGTTCATTGTTACGAGCACTCCGACTTTCTATGTGCTCTTTCCTCTTCACAGAGATCGCCAGATTTTCTAGTAGGTCAGACATGGTCCATACCTTTCCAGAGTCAAATTCTCGCTTAAGTATCTCGTCTTGTATGTTTTTGGGGAAGATGTCTAAGACCATGTTTATTAAGTGAGTAGTGTCGACAAATTCTCCTTGCTTCTTTATTGTTGCTACTATAGACTGAATATCGCTGAGATTATTTCGTAACGAGCGAGGATCTTCTCGGCACTGTCTTATGGTTTTCAGTTGGGGAATCATGTCCATAGTGATTCGCTTAGGATCTTCGAATTGTGTTTTCAATTGCAATATTGCGTTTTCGTAAGAGTCACCCGTCCTGGGAATCATACGTAGTGCCCTTGCCGCGTCTCCTTTGCAGCAGTTGAGTAGTATGGACAATTTTTCGATGTTTGTGGATGGTTGTTTGTGGACAAGCTCATCAAAGAGTTCCCAGAATGGACCGAAGTCTGCGGGATTCCCATTGAATTCTGGCACTTTAAATTCGTTGCTAAGGAATCGTCTTTCCGTGGTTATGACGTTGTTTGATGTAGGTTGATGTTGCTCAGGGGCCATGTCATTGACGGTAGAGCCCGTGGTAACTTGTGTCTTCCTAATTGCTCGGTCTAGTAGTGCTTCTTGGCATTTGAGTTCAACTATTCTCTTCTCTAATTGACGAGCTATTTGGTTTGCTAGGGTAATCGATCGCCTTGTTTCTCCTGCCAGTAGTCATCGAATCTTGCTTCTATGTCCAATTTTGCCTCTTGTACTAAATCTACTATGGCGCAGTTACAGGACGAGAAAAATCCCAAATAGAAGTCTTTTGTTGTTCTATGGACTGTTTCAAGTTAGTTAAAGTCAATTGCTTCTCTACTAGGAAATGTTCTAGATCTTGTTTGTCTTGAGGAAATATCCATGGTTGTTGGAATTCATTAGCTTCTTGTAATAAATTGTCAAGTAAATTGATTTGTCTTGTAAGCTTTTGCTTAGCCGTTTTCAGGCAGAAAGTGGGTAAAGCCATCTCGACCGACTTCAAAGCGATGCGAACTCAAGAATGACTGGTGGATGCAGGAGACTGGTATATATACGCACGATTGATCAGATATGTTGCATTGTTTTGACTATTTGCTGTCTTTCGATAAACATTGAAATTGATTTCTGAGGCATGCATGAGACCGCAAGTGGTGTTTTGATCGCGAGCGGCTTTTTGTTTGTGATTCTGAGCATGCTATCTGGGAAAATCTTGAATCTCTGGTTTGTTGCCAGTCTCAAGAATGTGGGAGGTTTGAAGAATTTGTCTCTGTGGGAACCGGTTTGCAGAACAGCCACTTTGCCGTTTTGCTGGTGCAGATTTTTTTTGAAGGAAACACGTGTTTTTCTTTTTTACATTTTCAAATGTCGCGACATCGGCTGAAACTTTAACCAAGAAGCTTTTATTTATTTTTAGAGCTTTTGTCTTGGACAGCGCGTTTACGGCTAGCACTCTATATAGCGCTGAAAGTCCTCTAAGAACTAAGATAACTCTAGCTGTCTTGCAGCGTGGTTTTGTCAGTCTGATAAATCGCCATGTGGTGGCTTAGCGGACTGACACGGCTTAATGGCCATTTTCAAATTAACTTTGCTCAAATCGTATAATTTGTTGTATTAAGTTTGTCTACCGGTAGAGTTGATATTCTCTGATAAGAAAAGAGAACAAGAAGAAATAAGAATTTAATGAGATCTAGAAAAAGCATTCCGTGTGCGGGTACATGGAGCGTGCTGGATGGGCGCCGTACCAACAGGCTAAAAAAGGGAAGTGGTGCACGCGGGTGCTTAACGTTGAGCCTTTTTGTAGTTGGACTTGAACTATTGTGTTTTTGAACTATTGTTGAATCCCTTGCACCGGGTCTTTGAATGGCCGATGCACCATGTTTGGACGGCATCACTGTCCAATGGAAGGTTTGGTGGCTCATCAACACAGTCTTTACTTATATTTTATTATTGCGATTTTACTAATCATAAACTAAATAGAAACATCTAGGAAAGAGAAAGTGAGATTCCTTGATTTGCCACTTGTCCGTCTTCTAAGCGTTTGCATCTAATTGCAATCTTTATTGAGCTAGAGTGCGGGTCCGACGACAAGGGTCGGCGTCCAGCTTCTCTTATGGCCTTCGCCCTGGGATGATTCTCATACTCTCAACGATCTCGAGAGAGATCCCGAGTTATGAGTCAGAGCGGGTGTGCGTGTGCATGCCGCACGTCGCGCGTTGCCCCGCCGCTATCCTCCGCCTGGCCCTTTATAGTGGAAAATGGGCGGAGCTTTGAAGTTTTGAATATCATGAATGACTGTTCATGACAATAACTAAACTAAACTGAAATAAATAAACTCTCTGGGAGGTTTTGTGGAAGAGCGAAATAGCGAAAAGAGGCACTTGTTCCGGACGGTGAACAACCTCGAAAGGCCTCCTCTCCCCGCCACCTTCAAGCGCCTTTATCCGGCAGTATTCTGACGGCGACCGAAATATTTGGTTGTAACGAATTAAATGGCACCGGCTCGCGCCATTTTTTGGTGCGTGTTTACGCGTTTGATCAAGAACAAACCGTAACATGTGGCATATCATTTAGAAGCGCAAACTTTGCTCTACCGGAGAGTTCCAAATTTTCAATGTAAAAGTGGGAAAACTTTAGAGTTTTATTGACTTTTTTGCAGATGGACAAAAGGGTAATCCGAGGCATTTACTTGTATGAATTCAAGCTGGGCACTACAGCTAAGGAGGCGGACGAGAAGATCAACGCCGAATTCGGTCAACGATGTTCCACAATTCGGACGGCGTATCGTTGGTATCAGAAGTTTCGGAATGGAGATGAGAGCTTGGAAGAACATGAAGGTCGTGGGAGGCACAGTGATGTTGATGAGGACAAGCTGAGAGATGTGGTAGAGGAGGATCCACACAAAGGTACCAGGGAGATAGCGAAGGTTCTTGGCGTCAGTCACAACACAGCTGCCCGGCATCTGAAGGAAATTGGAAAGACCAAAAAGCTGGAAAGATGGGTGCCTCACGAGCTGTCTGAGGAGCAAAGAAACCGACGATATGAGATCTCGTCCGCACTGCTTCTACGGAACGAAACGGACCCATTCCTTGATCGCATCGTAACCTGTGACGAGAAATGGATAATGTACGACAACAGGCGACGATCGGCACAGTGGGTGGACAGCGATGAGAGCCCCAAGGTTTTTGCGAAGCCGAAATTGCACCAAAAGAAAGAAATGGTGACAGTATGGTGGTGTTCGCAGGGAATTATTCACCTTAGCTTCCTCCCTCCCGGTGAATCCATCACGGCAGAGAAGTACTGCATTGAAATTGAAGAAATGATGAAAAAGTTGAAGGATATCCGGCCGGCCTTGGTAAACCGAAGGCGAGTTCTCCTTCTGCACGACAATGCTCGCCCCCATGTAGCACGAATGACGTTGCAGAAATTGAATGAGCTGAGCATTGAAACTCTACCGCATCCTCCGTTTTCTCCCGACATCTCCCCAACAGACTGCCATTTCTTCAAGCATCTTGGCGACTTCTTGGTAGGGAAAATATTCAAATACCAACAGGATGCCGAAAGTGCCTTCGAAGATTTCGTCAATTCCAGAACTTCTGATTTTTATGCTACTGGAAAAAAAAGCTTGTGTCACGTTGGCAAAGATGTGTAGAATCAGAAGGTTATTATTTCGATTAATAAACTTGCCTACAAGCCGAGATATTAACTTTAAATTTACAGTGGTTCAGTGCCATTTATTTCGTTACAACCTAATAGCTGCGGGCAGCTGCTGTCTTTGTCAAAACACAGCACCAAGACAGGAAAAGGCACAGTTGTAAAGCATGATTGATTTAAACCTGACAATATTAAAGTAAATAGTAGTTGGAAGGTAAGAGCAGATTAATGCAAAGCAAATAAATTCTTAATCATATCGATTAAACCTTTTTGATCTGTCAAGCAATAGAAAAGATCAAGTTGATCTTGACGACAAAACTGATATGTTCGCGAAACGTCTACGTTAAATCGGGAGTCGCGTTTTATCCGAAAGAATTATAACACGCGACAGAATACAGGAGAAAACAGTACTGGGTGGCCGATAAGTATTGTCGCGATATTTGAGCGCACCTGTTTCTCTTATAATATCTTGAAGACGTGTGTCTTTGTGTCCATCGTTTATGACATCAAATACAATTTCTTGCGATGTATGATAATTTCTGTCTGTAGCCTCTATGCGACCGTACTCTCATCGGGAAGCAGAAGCCCGCCTCACTGAAAGCGGGAAGTCCACCATCGCCATTGCAGTGAAGCTCAGTATTCCATTGAGAACAGTTCAGCGGATCGTCAAGCAGTAGAAGGAGAAAGGGAACGTCAGCATAAAGGTAAAGCCAGGTCGTCCTCGATCTGTGAATGCAAGGAAGAACCGTGCGATCACTAAGAAGAGAATCGACAGAAACGACAGCTTATCTCTTAAAAAGATAACAAAGAGCCTCAGAATTGCTCGTTCTACGGTTCAGTCAATTGTTAGGAATGAACTAGAAATTCGCAGCTATCGTCTGCTGAAGGGACAGCGGTTGAAAGAGGCAGCCAAGGAAAAACGAGAGAAAAAGTGCAAGGAGCTGCTACGGCTTTTCTCAGTGCGCCGCGTCGAAGATGTGCTGTGGACAGATGAGAAAAATTTCACTATCGAAGTCGCACACAATGCTCAGAATGATCGCCAGTCCTCAGACCCGATCAAGGAAACATTCGGAAAAGGATGGTCGTCACAAAATCGCTGTTTCCCGGAGGACTGATGCGTGGGCTGTATCACAGCAAACCAGAAGACGCCGCTGGTTTTACTGGAAAGAAACGTAAAAATCAACGCTGGAGCACACCAAGGGGAGGATCTGAAGAAAGCAGTCCTTCCCTTCTATTAAAAAAATTCCGAGAAGATCTTTCAAGAGGACTGGGCTCCTGCCCATGGAGCGAGGACGACGATTGCGTATCTGGACGCCAACTTCCCTGGATACCTAACAAAGGTTCAGTGGCTATCTACCAGGTCGGATTTAAATTCCCTCCACTTCGCCATATGAGTACACCTAGAGCAGAAGCTGAGGAATAGGACCATCACAAATTTGGACCAGCTTCGCCGCGAACTTAATCAAGCCTGGTCAGAAATCGACGCCAGTTACCTGCGGCGCACCATGGAATCAGTGAAATCAAGACTTGAAGCCTGCGTAAAATCCAAGGGAGGTTACATCGAAGCATTTTTGTGAAATCCAATTTACATGCTGTTGGTTATATTGAGGAATAATAAATTTTAAAAATCTCGCCTATTATTGAAAATATGACGTTTTTCGCGACGACAATACTTGTCGGCCACCCTGTATATATATATATATATATATATATATATATATATATATATATATTTCTTCTTCTTCTTCAGCGTTTGTCCAGCTTTCTTGAGGGGGCTGCTTTCCTGGAATATTGGCGCCACATATCCCGATCAAATGCCCGATCAGGGCGTAACCTAGCCATCTTCAAGTCATGATGCAGCGCATCAAGCCAGCGCTGCTTTGGTCTCCCTCGTGGCCGCATTCCGGGCACCTCGAAGTGAAGGCCAGTCCTTCGGACGATGTCACCGCTTGCGCGAAGAACATGGCCGTACCATCTCAGACGAGCTTCAGGCAATTTCTCAACTATCGGGGTGACACCAAATCTTTGCCGAATGGAGTCGTTGCGCACACGGTCCAAACGCGTAACTCCGGCGGTCCACCGCAGCATCTTCGTTTCCATTACGCTGAGGCGCCTTTCAATTTCTTTGATAACGGGCCAGCACTCAGCTCTGTAAATAGCTACAGGTCGAACGACTGCTCTGTAGATCTTCGATTTAAGCCGTTCTGATATCTTCTTGTCGCAGAGCACTCCCGTCGGGGAGCGCCACTTGGACCACGCTGCACTCACGCGTGAATTGGCTTCAACGAGTAGACCGCCATCGGACGCGATTGCTGATCCCAAGTACTTGAATACCGAGGCAGCTCAATGCCGTTTACCTTAATGGAGCTGGACTCATCTTCGTCAGTCGTCATATACTCGGTCTTCTTGACATTAAGTTAGAGTCCAAATCTCTCCAAGCGATCGCGCCAGGCTTGTACCTCCCGCTGGGGTTCAATCTTATCTTCGCTTCAGAGCATTACATCATCAGCATAAAGCAACGTCCAAGGGACTGGCTGCTGAAGATCACGCGATATGGCATCCATAACGACGATGAAGAGCAGTGGGAAGAGCGCAGAACCTTGATATACTCCGACAGAGATGAGAAACTCCATTGAGCGCTTGGACTCTACTCCTCTGGCAAGAGTAGAGTAGTCGCACCCACTCAATAAGCTCTTCGGGAACATTATGCTGTCTTAAAGCATACCATATCACTTCACGCGGAACGCGATTGAAGGCCTTCTCCAAGTCGAGGAAGGCAAAATACACCGGCATCTGTTTCTCGCGTTATTTTTCTATAGGTAGGCGAACGGCGTGTATGGCATCGATGATGGCACATCCAGGTACGAAGGCACACTGGTTGGAAGAAAGCAGGACCACGTCAGGATTGTGTCCATCAATAATTCGCTCAAAGATCGTCATTCTATGCCAAAGCAAACGAATTGGACGTTAGATTGTGCAGTCTTCTGGATTGCCTTCTTCTTCCAAATCGGAATCGTCGTGCTTATCTGCCAACCATCAGATACTTTCTTCGCCGCAACCACCTGTTTGAAGAACATCGTCAGCAACTCAGCTGGGTACCACGATTTAGACTTCCACAAATCGGCCGCCAGATCATCAGAGCCCGTTGCCTTGCCTGGCTTTATCTTCCTTAAGGCCGCTACTGTCTTCTCAACAGTGATTTTCTGAGCGGGACGGTACACGGTAGTAGCAGAGGGAAGGGCTGGATGGGCAAGCTCTATCGTCGAGACTTCACCGAAGTAGTTTCGCCATCGATTCAAGGCCATTTTGCGGTCCATTAGGAGATGGCCATTCACATCGTTGATGCCAAAGAACTTTTCAAC
The DNA here is from genome assembly GCA_947396885.1 of Heligmosomoides polygyrus polygyrus. Lineage (NCBI taxonomy): Eukaryota > Metazoa > Nematoda > Chromadorea > Rhabditida > Heligmosomidae > Heligmosomoides > Heligmosomoides polygyrus. The sequence goes on along the minus strand of OX377202.1, from coordinate 68,408,559 downwards.
ATCCCCCGTCTGGCGATGACGGAACGCGATGGCGAGTCGATTAAGAAATCGCTCACCATCGCGCGACTCAAGTCTCTCGTTGACATAATCGTAATGATTGGCTCCTGCAGCGGCCACTTCCTGGTACAAGCGCCATTTCTTGGCTGTCTTGTCGCTGAGGAATGCATGGTATAACCTCTTCTTCTCGCGGACTTTTTCCTTAACCACGTTAGTCCACAGCCATGACTGCCTGTCGACCTTACGCCGTCCCGGTTTCGTAGTGCCAAGTTCGGAGCGTGCAGCACCTAGCATGGCTTCGGTGGCACCCCGTTCGACGGTCGTGACCGTCGGCAACCGAATGCGAGATGTCACAGCTGCTTCATTCTCCTTCAATCGCCACCACTTAATTCTTGCTGGTCCGCAACGCTCGAGCTGCCTAGTTCTCAGAGGAGCGATCTTCATAGTGCAGATCAGCGGTCGATGTTGCGTGGCGACCGTCTCGTACGGGACGATCTTCGCATCAGTAACTAGCCCTTGGTCTCGATTCCTCATAGGGACAAAACGATGTGCGTTTAGTGTTCCCGCTATAAAACGAGATGAGGTGGGAGGCACGTTTTGAAAATTCGTATTCACGATGGTGAGATCGTGCGACTCTGCATACTCATGTATGCGCTCACCATCGACGTTGCGTGACCCGTATTCGAAACCACCATGGCAGCAGTAACCGTCTTTTGTTGCTCCAACGTCGTGACCATTAAGATCACCTGCAACAATAATTACGTGCAATGACGGAACTTCTGCTGTCTTCTGATCAAGCAGGCTCCAAAACTCACATTTGTCTCTTTAGGAGCAACCAGGGAGCATACGCAGAGAAGAGGTGACACATTCGTCGTTCAGCAGCGACAATGATCTTTATCAAGCGGTCGCTAAAAGACTCCACGCTTGCAATCGATTCTCGGAAGCGTTCAGAGACGATCACTCAATCACTGGTGGTCCTGGGTCTGCCGCATCACTGGTGGTCCTGGGACTGCCCCACAGAAGCAAGCATGTCCCTTGACTTGCTGCAGGACCACCTCTTCTCCTGCACCGCACAGAAGGCAACCTTTCTTTGCTCCAGTGCCTCTGCCAACTCAAAGGAGCGGTCCGACAATGTACCCACATTCAGCGTTGCCGCGCGGGTCTTTCCTACGTTTCGGGACTTTTGGACTAACACAGTTCCCCCCCCCCCCCCCCCCCCGATGCCTCCCTAGCATCAGGAACCCTCGCATATCTTTCACACTCGCCGGGCTTTGCGAGAGCGCGTCGGCTACCGCGGACGCCGTAGCATTACAATCCTGATGCTTTTGAAAACAAATTGAACGTCTTCCAAATCTGAACCAGCTTCTTTTAGGTTAAACTACTACTTTGGTACAAATTTCTTTGAAGTTTATCTCATTATCTCAGCTTTCGGACTAACCGTAATAATTTTATAAAATTTTTATTTAAAAAATAGTAATTTAAATTTTGTTTTATTAGGTTGTAACGAAATAAATGGCCCTGAACCACTGTAAATTTAAACAGTTAATATCTCGGCTTGTAGGCAAGTTTATTAATCGAAATAATAACCTTCTGATTCTACACGTCTTTGCCAACGTGACACAAGCTTCTTTGTCCCAGTAGCATAAAAATCAGAAGTTCTGGAATTGACGAAATCTTCGAAGGCACTTTTGGCATCCTGTTGGTATTTGTATATTTTCCCTACCAAGAAGTCGCCAAGATGCTTGAAGAAATGGCAGTCTGTTGGGGAGATGTCGGGAGAAAACGGAGGATGCGGTAGAGTTTCAATGCTTAGCTCATTCAATTTCTGCAACGTCATTCGTGCTACATGGGGGCGAGCATTGTCGTGCAGAAGGAGAACTCGCCTTCGGTTTACCAAGGCCGGCCGGATATCCTTCAACTTTTTCATCATTTCTTCAATTTCAATGCAGTACTTCTCTGCCGTGATGGATTCACCGGGAGGGAGGAAGCTAAGGTGAATAATTCCCAGCGAACACCACCATACTGTCACCATTTCTTTCTTTTGGTGCAATTTCGGCTTCGCAAAAACCTTGGGGCTCTCATCGCTGTCCACCCACTGTGCCGATCGTCGCCTGTTGTCGTACATTATCCATTTCTCGTCACAGGTTACGATGCGATCAAGGAATGGGTCCGTTTCGTTCCGTAGAAGCAGTGCGGACGAGATCTCATATCGTCGGTTTCTTTGCTCCTCAGACAGCTCGTGAGGCACCCATCTTTCCAGCTTTTTGGTCTTTCCAATTTCCTTCAGATGCCGGGCAGCTGTGTTGTGACTGACGCCAAGAACCTTCGCTATCTCCCTGGTACCTTTGTGTGGATCCTCCTCTACCACATCTCTCAGCTTGTCCTCATCAACATCACTGTGCCTCCCACGACCTTCATGTTCTTCCAAGCTCTCATCTCCATTCCGGAACTTCTGATGCCAACGAAACGCCGTCCGAATTGTGGAACATCCTTGACCGAATTCGGCGTTGACCTTCTCGTCCGCCTCCTTAGCTGTAGTGCCCAGCTTGAATTCATACAAGTAAATGTCTCGGATTACCCTTTTGTCCATCTGCAAAAAAGTCAGTAAAACTCTAAAGTTTTCCCACTTTTACATAGAAAATTTGGAACACACCGGTAGAGCAAAGTTTGCGCTTCTAAATGATATGCCACATGTTACGGTTTGTTCTTGATCAAACGCGTAAACACGCGCCAAAAAATGGCGCGAGCCAGTGCCATTTAATTCGTTACAACCTAATAAAACGCAACAAGTCGGCAATCACTCAGTGCATTAAAAGACGAGATCGCACCGTGCAAAAAGCTCGTCGCGGTTTTTGTTTGTGTGATAGTGTAAATGCTGCTTACATGAAGCCTTAAAGAGAGGGTATCTGTGTTTTTGGCAAATTGCTTATAATGAAAACTTTGTGAACATTTATAAATTGTATTCACTTTATAAGGCAGACGAGTTACAGACCTTCGGAGAAAATCAGTGAATTTTTTAAGCCAAGAATTTGTCTTGACAATTTTTCGAAATATGGCTTGCTTTGATGCTTCCAGAGAATGTATAGTTTGATTTGAGAGACATCCGTTTCGATTGCGAGCGTGAACAGTTTGCTTTGAAATCCTCTTTGACGCAAAGGCGATGTCCAACCGAAGCCACTCATCACTTGATCGACGATTCTTTCGACGATCAGTGCTGTTTAATTCCTGCGAGGTCACTACTAATCACATGAAACTAATGTTGAGCAAAAATGTGATCTGAGCTGCACTTTCGATAAAAATCGGTTATCGAAAGTCGTTTGTTCGCTAAGTTTTGTTCACCCTTCGAACAAATTTATTCTTTCGCTCGACTCTTCGAAATTTTAAAAAATCGAGCTGTTCCTTCGTTTATTTGTTCGAAAACTTAAAAATCGAATTGTTTGGTCTATCAATTCTTCGACAATTGAAGAAATCGATGTTGTTCGTACATTCGCAAGTTCCAACAAAAGATCTAAAACTCTTCCAGAGAATGTATAGTTTGATGTTTGTTTGGTCTCCCTCAAGGAAGGGAGTGTGGAGGTGCGGCATGGAAGGAATTTGGAGGAACTCCTTAAATTTCGACGTCGGGCCAACAATAAGTCGCAAATGTACTAGGCTGTCGCAGAATTAATCGCCGAAACGGGTTACTTCAAAATGTTATAACTCACCTTAAGCACAAATATATTAAACTAAGTAAAACCGCCAGAATTTATACATTTTTGTCAACGAAAGGGTAATATAACTATTAGGAGGATAAAACTAATCCTTTACAATAAAATCTAACAAGAGAGCCTCCAAACTAGCGGTGAGCTTTTGCGATGCAGTTTTCACATGATGTAGGGTCCCGCGTGGGGAGTCTCAAACCATAATTACTTTTTTCGGAATGCTCTTCTGTGGTCGAAAAAAGCGTGTAGACGCGTGAGCGCGAAGTTCATGACTCCCTGCAGCCACCCAATCTAGTCTGGTCGGTTGGCATGGTGGTAGTACTGCAGCTTCACAGGAGCGAGGCGTTGGGTTCGATTCCCTCTTGTGCTGTCGTTTTTGCATTTTGCGCTTTCAGAGGGACTCTCTATCCCCATTTCCAACACATTTTTGAACAAAACGTGGCAACAAATGTCCTTTACGTTCATCGAGCTCTTTGAAAGTGGAAAGGTGAGAATTCTTGACTTACAGGTTTAGCAAGTCAAAAACTGGTGCCAGTTTCGTGTTCAGCGCCCCAAATAAACCCCTGCACAAAGTTTGGACGAAATTGGTGCATCCGACCTCACCACCCTCACTTACTCACCTTCTCTAACCTGTCATAAGAAAACGGAAAATCCAGAAACCGATGTCAGATTCGTGATCGGCACGCCAAGTAACACATGTAACCGAAGTGTGACTAACTATTTGTTTCGACCTCGCTAGTACAGTGCATGGCCCCTTTTGATTTTCGAACAGTCAAGCTGTTTCAAGATGGCAAGGAGTTGTAAATAACAAATTCTATTACATTCTTTGCATGGATGGAGTGTAAAATGTAGTAATCAACCGGTTAGAATAGCTAATGACGTACCAACCTTCTTCAACAATGATGGAGGATTGCAAAAAGCATGTAAGCGAAATACACTGCACATCTACCTCTTAACTGAACATCTACCTCTTAAATCTGCCACCCGTTCAAAAAAAGAACGTAGTAGCACAGATATTCTACGTTCTGTGTAGCCCTCCACCGCTTAACGTATTCAATTGGTTTCCACCTCGAATGGCTTAACACCTCAGCAACCGCCCTTGTTTGACCATGAAGACGGAGGTGCAAAACCCGCTCTCGGCCCAGGCTCCAGTGAGGGTGGTGAGGTCGGATGCAGCGGATGCACCATTTTCGCCCAAACTTTGTGCATTGGGGTTATTTGGGGTGCTGATCACGAATCTGACATCAGTTTTTGACTTGCTCAATCTGGAAGTCAAAAATTCTCGTCTTTCTACTTTCAAAGAGCTCAATGAACGTAAATGACATTTGGTGCCGTGCTTTTGTTCAAGACGATAAGTCGCAAAATGCTAAAATTCGAGTACAAGGGGGATCGAACCTACGATCGTGCTCCTGTAAAGCTGCAATACTATTACTACGCCAATCGACCACAGAAGAGCATTCCGAAGAATGTCGCTATGGTTTGGAGTCCCCACAAGGGCCCTACATCTTGTAAAAATTGCATCGCAAAAGCTCACCGCCAGTTTGGATGCTCTCCTTGTAACATCACAGGGATAAACGAAATCAAGGAGGGCACATTCAACGTCGGCCAAATTAGTGAATTGTTTCTGATGCAAATGAGAGTGAAGAGCTCGGAAAGAGTAATAATCAGTGGGATAAAGGTCTTGAGAATATGGTGGGTGAAGGAGGACTTCGATACCTAAATGGGTCAATTTTCGCCGAGTTATTTGTGAGGTGTGCGGCCTTGCGTTGTTCTGCAACAGGAGCGACCCTTCTCTATTCACCACTGCCGCCCACAATTTTTGCAACTTCTCATACATTTGGTTTAAATAAAAAATAATTTTAAATTTTTTTTAAAAATAATTTAACTGTAGGATTCTGCTGTGACTGCCCGACCAGGTTGCAGAAAGGCTGGTATGAGTTACTTTTTACAATAGCACACAAAGTAAGCGTAACCTTTTAGGGTGAAGGTCGGATTTAGTTTTTTTTTGGAGGAGCATCCTTATCTACCCAGACAAATCCACGCTTCCAGTTATCGTAAAGCACCCATCTTTCATCTGCAGTTATAATACAGCTTACAAAAGGCTCACTTTTAAGGCGAACTAGGATGTTGGAGAAGGTGTCGAAACGTGCCAGACGCTGCTCATCGGTCAGCTCATGGGGCACCCACTTCGACATCTGCTTCACCTTGCCCATTGTCGCTAAATGTCTTGCTACCATGCTGATGTACGCCAAGGTCCTCTGCTAACGTACGTATATTCGCCTCCAGATTTGCTTCGACGGCTCTCTTTAAAACTTCATCGTCAAGCGACGACCTGCTCCCGTGACCCGGTTTTTCTTCGATCAAAATCGCCAGAAGCGAATTTTTCAAAGCAGAGCCTCACCGTTCGTCGCAAGGGCGGTCCGTCCCGAAAGCGCTGCTAAGGTTAGGCACGCCTCTGCCGCAGAATGTCCCAATTTAAATTCGAAAACATGATGACTCGATAGTCCCTTCGGTGATTGATTTTACGGAGCCGTGGAAAATGTCTGCTAGAAAAATTAGAGCGACATCCACATATGTTTCTACAAGCGCAGGCAAAACATGTTGAACGATATGTGTTGCGTTCCCTGAGGTGGAACAGGCTAGGGTAAGAAAACTTATTTATTCATACATACCTCTAAACGAGATTAATTTTGCGACAGCCTAATTCTTGTACTTGAAGGAATTAGGCCACCGGAGTGGTTCCCAGAAGTCTAACAAGCGTAAGTTTTTGCTATACTTAAGGCACAGGGTTGCCGAATTTAGGAGTAGGGTCAAGAGTAGTATTGCATCTTCACAAAAATTTACTACTCCTTTTCCGGAGCAGATTTGGTGCCTTTGATTTTTGTCAGCTTTTTAAGCTGATTTCTGTCTCTTAATAAGTGGGTATTTCCAGGTATAGCCTCACGTTGTGGAAATTCATCACTTGTTGACTGAAGGAGACATGCTGCGAACATTGATTTGATTCCTATAGAGTTTTGAATGGTGATTGCAGTACATTTTAATAATGAAAAAGTGTAATTAGTCCTAGAATCAGTTTAGACGGGTTCAATTTTTTTATCGATTTTTTGAGAATGTGACGGCACAGCACATTCTGAAGCACTCTACGAATCGATCAGGGAGCTTAGCTCCTCTGAAAGCTTGGTTCGTCACGGAAATAATTTTCTCCACCCGAAAGACGCAAAAGGAAGTGACATTGTACATCATAAAATATCGAGCCGTTTTTTTCCAAAAAGCTTTGAGTAACGCCGTCCTTTATCCTTTATCCTTATCGCGTCTAATTTCTGCAGTAATGCACGACTTCTGTGTCTAAGCAACCTCGAACCTCGTAAGGGCGGTCTGACTTCGGAATGGTTTTGAATGGTAATAATTTTTCATCACCATAGGACGGCTCCCCACTGAAAATCTACACGTTTGACTACTAAGCAACATGAAAAGCTAGCAAACCTCAGCGACGAGTTAGCCTTTAAAATATCAATACTTAAGAAAAAATCCGTAACTACTCAAGATCGAGCTTCTAATACGAATTCGCAGCCATATTCCTCACACAAGCCAGTCGACGCCCTTTCATTCAATGGTGAGTGTGAGAGTGCACATTCTCATCCAGAGCCCAAAATAGACGGAGAATGGGCGAGGTGTCAGTTTCCTTTTAGAGCCAGTCGCTGCCGCAACGCCATCTCTTCCACTCATGCAAGCATTTCCTGCGGTTTCGCGTTCGCTGTGTGCGTGTTCCCATAAAGCTCAGTTCAGTTCCTTGATGAGAGAGGTCAATTAGTTTGTTACACTTTCACATCCTATTCTAAATTTTCTTAACATACGCTGGAGATGATTCAAAGAATTATGCTCTAAAGAGCGCCATTAATAGTCATTTTAGCACCGCAAAATGGAAGGCATAATGCAAATGCATTAGGTCAGCAATTTGAGGACAAATGTTGCTGATTAGTAAGATGACTACTACCACATGCGCTCCATAAAGTGAGTAAAAATCTGAGTTAACGGTAGTAGTCATCTTACTAATCAGCAATATTTGTCCTCAAATTGCTGACCTAATGCATTCGCATTACGCCTTCATTTTGGTGTGTTGGAATGATTATTAATGGCGCTTATTTGCGAAGTTCTACAAGGGGTCTCCTACATAATCAAGTCCAAAATGTGGCAAAATTTCTGTCAGCATTGAAGGTTTTCCATGGCCAATCTTTGAACGACTTCACACCAGCTTAGCGACCGCCATTAGAAGCGGTCCGGTAAGCTCGTATTTGTTTTGCTTGCTTATTTGTTTTAACAACCTTCCTCGGCGTTGAGAAGCCTAACTGAAGTAACCTTATTCTGCTAAAAGGTGCTGGTGTTTGTCGTTAAATACGCTCGACCCTTATTTCGTAAAATCGTTGGTTCCCTGAGCTTCATTGTTGTAACTTTGGTTGTGTTACAACAATGAAGCTCAGGGAACCAACGATTTTAAGAAATTTGAAACGCCTACAAAGCCACTACGATCTCAGTAGGAGTACGTTTATTGTTATGCTTAACTATGTTGCGTCCCATTAACACGCACTAGCAACCGACCTTTGCCTTGAATTCCTGCTCCAGTAAAAAGCGAATGAGATAACACCTAACTTTATTCGCGATATGTTTGAGCTTCACAACTACACGATCGACCCTTATGTTGAATCCGTACACTGAAATCCAATTTAATAGCCGACTGGAGTTCTTGTATCCCTTTTCCAGTGAAACCTGCCTTCCTGGTCAACGTGCGACATTTAACCTCTATTATACGAGACTCTGGCCCTACATCAGGTGGGCATCCTGACTGAGCTCTTGTGTCTTGATAACCACCTGCGTCCGGCTGGCCTACTAACAATCGCAGAAGGGTCTGAGGAAGGGGATACCGACGAAACGTTTGCCGCTGAACGTCTGTAGAACGTTGTGTAGAGCTTAAGGAAAACATCGCTATCATCATTTTGTTTTTCAACCAGAGCATCGCGAAATGAGCTAAAAAACAAGCGTGGTGTTAAGTGTGAGGACGTCGCCGTTACCTGAGTCATCCACTGCTACCCTTAGACCCACATCCTTTCAACAGCATTCGTGGTAGCGCGAGGTGGTTTGTAAAAGTAAAGTACAAACCTGTTATTCCTGTAGGTCGTTCCTCATCGACGCAAGGTGGAGATAAAAGAGGCTATCGTTTCATGACATACTAAGAACGATAGCAACAGTAACGGGGCAGCGAAGATCGTCACATGCTGATGGTGTTCAACTATCCGCAAAGGGTTAAATATGGTCAGGGAATAGTATCTGGTATTACCTCAATGAAGAGCATGCTTGCGAAGACGTCTGCAGTCATATGCATATATGGGAGAGCTTACGGAATTGCGTTATTTGATGAGCAATAAATAAATCCGAGTGTACCTGAGATTACCGTATCTTGCGAATGTTTCTTACAGAGGGCACAGTTATTGTTACAAAATGATTGATCTTATTTAGAGCATGTCTATCAGTTGCTCTGAGTCATATGAGTAGCATTTGAATCTGCAGTATTAAACAGACGTTGAGGCAAGACGGTATATAAGCCTTCACTTGAGACTGCAGCTTTTTAGAGTGCACATAGCATGCGGGGGTCTGCTGTGTGTACGATGATTGTGGGTCGGCCCTAAATTTGCCAGTACCAAACTGCTCTTGAAATCTCCAATAAATTGACAATCATACCTGTCATGCAGAAAAACAACGGTACGCAAACCTTGAGGAATTTTACAATACTAGTACTTTATACTTTATGTGACACTGTATTCGGATAATGTGATGATACATAGTAGGCCTATTTGGAAGAAACCACATTTTGTACTCAGAATCAACAGTGGATAAGAGTAAAAAGAAACTGATAATTACCGCATCCCAGGACACTTCATGAACTTTCGAAACGTTTCTTGGCGCACTTCTGACCGAATTACTCACATCGACAAACTGAGCACGCTTTTAGGATGACCGTTCTCATGCTCACAGTGAATGAGCATTGTTTATTATATGTAAATTTTCATTTTTTTCTGAAATGAATCATGTCAGTTTCCTGCCGAAATTAACTACTGGTGTGGATAAACTTTCTTAGAAAAATTTGATGCGAAAATCGAGAGAAAGGTCGAATTACTGTTGAGAAATGCAAAGCTATCACGAATGAAAGCTTGGCAATGACTATCTATTGCAACCAATATAAGGGGTTTTTGCGATATAATCCTTTAGTCATCCGAATACAATGTGCACATAACGACATGGGAAAGGGAACAGCTGAATGTTCTCAACACCGTTTCCATTATTTCGGTGTCGGTGAATTGGCACCAGACTTGCCTGGAACGGATAAAATGCTTACATGACCATCGTAAGTCATTTTATAGGCGAAATAAGCACTCAACTAGCCCTCACGACGTCACGTAAAGCAGAATGCGTGGTGCATTCCAAAAGAGGTGGATTAACGCCGCCTTTTTTGGCTTATCCTTGAGTGCGATCTTGTGGATTTAATGTAGTACTGCAGCCAGCTCTCAGTGTTTTCTAGGGATTGGGGTCTTACCCTCCATAATAAGGATAAAGGATAAAGGACGGCGTTACTCAATCCTTTCTGGGATGCGCCAGCGCATTCTACTTCTACGGGATGTCGTGGAGGCGACATGAATGCGTATTTGGCCATACAATGACTTGCGGTGGCCAGCCGATGAACAAGTCAGCGCTTTATCCTTCCCAGACAAGTCTGGTACCAATTCACCGACCCCGGAGGGATGAAAGGCTTGGTTGGCCTGGGCGTGAAATCCGAACCAGTAACCTGGTATCGGGTGCACGCGACAGTCGCGCCTCCTCCGACTGCGCTACAGGCGCCCTTCTACCCTCCATAATCCTTAAAAAATGTGTTCCCTTAGGGAGCAATGATTTCTACGGCCAGATACTGTTGCGCCCAGTGCAGAGACACATAGTCGGCGCCATATAAATCACTGCTTCTAGCCTAAGCGCTTCCATGCTCGTTTTTAATCTGTGGCCCAGTCCTAGGGATCGTCATCCAGTGTAGGATTATTAGAGACTACCAGATAGAATGAAATTCTCATTGATTGCTCCAGGCAGCTTTGTGGTTGTTGGTTGTTCGACTCAGTTCTTCTTAAAACAGAAGGGATTCCACTGATATCCTGCAAACTCTGCGCGAGTGAAACACCAGACTGGCTTTCATTTCAAGCAAGTTTCTCAAGTGACATATAATTGTGATGCGGTCAAGAGGATTCACTAGAGCACTAGAGGCTAACTAAGATTTACTCTAAATACATGTATCTCGTGTTTTCTGTATGATGGTTTCCACGTAAGTTTAGGAGAAGTTTGATAGAGGAACTTTTAGTGTGGACATAGAACTACATAACTGTGTATGTATGTACGTACCATACACGCTGTATAATCATCGCTCCATAGCACTCCTTCGATCATTTGGAACCAATCATTTCAAAAACTCTTACACTAGCACACACTCGCCATGGTGTTCACTGACAAAACATTGGAAACGTCATTAAATGAGAAGGAATTGCAAAATAATCGACATACAAAAGAATGTATCGAAAAATGACTGCCCAGCGTTTATCTTATAGGAAGCTCCCATAAGATTTCTTTAAACCATTTCTCATCATTTGTTTTGACCTGCGTGGCAAGTTGTCTGGCATTGTTGCTGTAGCACTGTGTCTTCTTGCAGCTGTGCTACGTTGCCCGTTGACCTCTTCAGCATTCCCCTTCGTGTCGGAAGCCAGATAAGTGTCGGCTGGAAGGCTGTCGTTCATCGCTGTCAGGTTGCAAGGATGCTTCACAGCGGCCATGGACTGGCGGTCTCATATCCGTCCATTTCCTGGCAATATGAGCTCTGCCGGCGTCAGCATATTGGCAAGCGCCTGCCTGCACGCCTTCCCACAAATCACCGACACTGTGACAGCTTCCCGCGCTGCTAACACCTGTCCGGCCTGCTACAACCAAGTATGAAGTGAAGCGAACGTTAATTAGGACGAAAATACGCCACCAGAAGAACGAGCTCGCCGGCGATTCTCTGCTCATCGTTGCTCTACCTTTCTTTGGGAAGCTCTTAACTCCAAATCTTCCATGTTAACGCTTAAAAATTGGATGCTGCCATCCAAACTTGTCCAGGTCCTGATCATTGACACGGAACGCTCAAAGATGGCCGTCGACGCGTTTATTTTGGCGCGACAGTACTAACAGTGCCCTGGGTCATCCTCCGGCACTGGCGTATTTAATAAAAAATTGTATTTAGCTCTGGAATGTAACTAAAGTGTTACTACAATTGCTGGGTTTCATAAAGACGTGCTAAGCAGACCGTCTTCCAGGTAGGGCATTTATTTTGGCCCAACATTCCCACTGGGCAGTCATCTCCAAATGCTCTAAAGTTCTTCGCTTTTGGCGCAATTGCCCGAACTTATACAGTGGCTCAGTGGGAGCGAAATGCACTATCATATTATAATTTATTTTTAAGACCTTATGACGCCTATCTCACTTGTTGATTTTGTTTATCGATTTTGACAAGCGAAGATAATTTTGTTTAATGGCCGAAGGACTCGTTTTAGCTCATTGCTTAAGAAAATCTCTTTAAGGATGACAGGTGGAATACTAAAGCAGATGACCTGCAAGACACTGTCTCATTTTACTCAGCGGATCTCAGGCGCTCTAGCTGTCACGTTTCCAGACACCTCAACAACAAAATCTTGAAATTTTCTCTAGAGATATAAAAAGTTATTGTTCGAGGAATATCTCGAATCCTTTTTCTCTATCTAAAAAGAAGTTCTAAAAGCGAACAACTGAGATATCATATTAATACGACAACCCTGCACGTAATCGCGTATACATTTCATCATTGTAAAGAAAAGTTGTCTGCTTTGTCTTTCTGAGGGAATGTTTCGAGATCTTCGTAACATCTTTCCGTTACGTGTCGTCCACCTATTTACTCACCGATCTCGAACCACTGTCATTCAAAACGCGTGAGACTCTTCGAGTGTTCCAGAAGGAGTTGAGGTGTGGAAAAATACCTGCTACTTAGCGAGGATTCCTGTACACGGAACTCCGGGATGAGACCATGCTGGCAGCATTTCGGTTTTCACAGGAACTCCGGAACATCCTTCGTGAATTTTGTCACTCAGGGCAGTACGTATCATGGCTGTCAACACGAGCCAGTAAACATCGCCATCTCACAGCCCTCCTATGGAAGGCCTCGCATCCTTGACTACTGCGAGACACTGTTGCTTATGAGGCTGTGCGGATCTTTAGCTGCCGTTTGAAGTGCCTCGGGAATCCGTGTCTATAAAATATGTTCACGCTAAAGTCCGACACGGAAACATACAACATGTCACCATTTAACGTAGGAACGTATACCTGAAGGTGTAGACGGTTCTCGGTGTTTCATTCAAACTTCTTCGCTTGTGTATCTCTTTATGCTTAAACTTTTCCGGAACCTTTTTTTACACCTTTGTCCTTGGGAAAAATTTTCGAATGAACGAATGTTATTCGAATTTCCAAAGTTCGAATTACGAATAATCGAACGTTTATGAACACTCTTATTTACTGTGGTCTCCAAAGGACATTTAGCATTTCACCCGTCAACTGTATCACCTGTCGTCTCGATGATCATGGAGTTGCTCGAGCGAGCGCCAGCAGCTTCTCCATTCGTCACTGTCGCGTGCAAGAGCGCTCTCATGGATCCTCCTTGTGTGAGGGACACGAACAGTGTTCGACCGTTCGCTCAGGACTTTCACGAAGAAGTCCGAGCAGCACGTCGATGGGCGTCCATGTGTTCTCTTCATATCCCGAAGAATTCAGTCGGTGACGGTTCTCGTCCAGCGGGTGTCTGCGAAGTCTGTCTGTCTGTCTGACCGACCCACATAATTTTCGACGAGTTGGCCCACGCAACAGCATCTCTGATCTTCGAACGTCGGCGAAGCTCGGAACTCCGGAGACCTTCTCATACTTGCGTGAGTCGCGTCACAACGAGCATCGTCGTCTCGATTCCCCGCTGCGCGACGCTGATCGCGTGTTCATTCTGCTTTTGTATAGCCCGGGTCCCTCAGGCGTTTGTTAGGGTAGGAGGAACAGTGGAGTTGAATAGGTGGGCGCGGTTTCGGAGCTCTTTGAAGCTCTCCAAGCCGCTCGTTTCCTCCTGCCCAGTTCTGGCGCTATGTCGTTAGCTACGTTGACTTCACTACCCAGATACACGTAGCTGGAAAAATCGTAGATGTTCCTTCCGTTGAGCGAGAATAGAACATCAGAAACTTGTCCGTTCATCATGAACATCGTCTTTGTAAGATTCAGCTGCAGTCCAACGTTCCCACATACACGATCGAAGTCGGCCAGCATTCGCTTGGCATGGCTAATGCTCGGTGCCATGAGCACGATCTGTCAGCGAAGGAAGGTGCAGTTGTAGGTCCATCAATCTTCACCCCCAAGTCTTCCCATTCTAGTCAGCGCATGACGTTTTCGAAAGTGGCGCAGATGTGGTTCCCTGCTGGACTCCTCCCTTCACGTCGATGACGACATCGTTGTAGAACGGTGAAATCTCGGTCGTGAATCCACTGTACAGCTTCGTAATGGTATGTATGTGGACGACCGTGCTGAATCCTCTCCGAAATCCTGCTTGTTCGCATGGCTATCCTTCCTCCAGCGTTCTTCTAATCCTATTCAGGATGGCTCGAGTGTAGACTGCAGACAGCAGGCAGATCGGGCGATAGTTGCTAATGTCGTGCACGTCTCATTCTTGTACAGCAAGACGGTCTTGCTGGTCTTCCACTGAGATGGACCCCGCACTCCGACAGATAGCGTGCGATGAGCCGCGGCAGGCTGTTGATGAGCGCTGGCGGGAGGTTCTTCAGGTGTTCGGGTCTGATCCTGTCGGGACCACACGCTGTACGCTTCTTCACCAACGAGACGGCGTGTCGGAAGGGGGAACAGAGGGGACGACGCATCCGTCCTGTGGAAGAGATCGGAGTAGAAGTCGTGGATGGCCTTCTCCATGGTTTTCTGTAAAGAGGTGACCGTTCCAACAGGACGTCGGGGAGCGGACGTCTTGGTCTTGAAGTTGGCGAATTTCCGGCGGGCATTGCGGATGCTCAACCCTGCCTCTCCTGCTTCAGCCGACACATCCGCCCTTCTCTCCTTAACATCTTCCTTTATCACCTCTCTGCATAGCCTTGCAAGCTCGGACGTCAGTTGGTAGTTGCCTGATGTTCTTGCAGCTCCGCGCTGGCGTATCAGCTCGAGAGTTTCGGGAGACAGACATCTCTTGGTGGACTTCAAGCTCTCTGCTCCCTTAGCGCTATCGTGGAAATGGTGCACGAAGCGGTCGTATTCTTCGTCGATGTTGTCTATGACGGTATCTTCCCAAAGGCCGGCACGAAAGGTGCAAAGGTCCCAGTCGATGGCCGTTCTGGGACTCCTTTTCTTGAACTTTACGGCTTTCTCTTCTTGTCGCGAAAAGCGGATCCTCGCGGGAAGGAGGAGGTGGTCCGATTCTGTGTAGAACTTGGGGACACCAGAAACTCGGTTGGGCAGTACTTTCGGTTGAAGATGATGTGGTCGATCTCGTTGTTGAACTGGCCACCGGGAGATTCCCAGGTCGATCGTAAGGCGGGAGGCTTCTGCAACTTTGAGTTCCGTGGACCGTCTTGGCCGACGTGGTGAACTCAGGCAGCCTTTCACCTTGCTCGTTCCACTCCAAATCGTGGGTTCCGATGTAACGTTCTTCCGGCGACCTTCGTAGCCCGATCTTGGCGTTGAAGTCGCCGACGATCACCTTGTAGAAGGTGTGATCTTCCTTATAGAACTTCTCCAGCTCCACGTAAAGGGCTTCGACCTCTTCGTCGTCGCAGTCTGATATTGGGGCATACGCGACGAACACAATCAAAGCTGGTGCGGAGCCAAATCGCTTCAGTCGCAGACGTCCGATTCGGCTTGTCAGAGAATCGTACGAATCGATGTTCATGGCCAAGTGCGTGTTGACGAGGACACCAACGCCGCCTACTCCCCTGCTGTCGCATGTTCCGAGGGACAGTTCTTCTCCAGAGTCAGCGGCGTGTAGGGGTGGAATCTTCTCGTCTCGGCCAGTCCGATGACGTCGTACTTGATCTTCCTGGCTTGCATCATCAGATCCTCGACGGATGCCTCCAATGCAAGCGTGCGGTAATTGTAAGTACAGATCGTCATCTTAGTCGTTTTCAGCTTCCGCAGCCTGATGAGAGACTCAAGACGGCCTCGAATCGCCTTACAAGTACTCCCGGTCTACCGAGTGCAAGCCTTTTGCCGGACCGACACAGATACAATCCACGCAGGCGGAACACGTCCACGCACACTGTGCATGAACGCGCCGCTCCCACACGAGGAACGAGTCGATCCTATACAGCGAGTGCAAGGGATCCATCCCTGCATCCAATCGGTGTCTCTGGGCAGTACACGATCGCATTTTTATTCTGATTTGATTTTTTAAATTTATTCCCCCCTATCCATCACCCGGAGACGCGCCACCTGGCCTGGGACAAGCGGCACGAGATCCTTCTTAACAAGAGAGCCGGAAGGCTCTATAAAGAGGGAAACCCGTGGAGGGATTAACATTTACTTATTCTAAATTAAAGACAACAAATGACGGCCAATGAATACGCTGCGTCATCGCTTCGCGTCGACTCAGATTGCGCACACACAATTCGACGCACTTTAAGCGACATGCGAAGCTCAAACATAACTTTTTAAAACAAGGCCTCACTGGTTTTCGGGGAGGATTGCCACTATCTTGTTGATAAAGAATATTCGAATACTCGAATATTTGAATATTCCACATGCGAAGCCTTCGAGTATTCGAATAAACGAATAACTCGAATATTGGACTTCCTCAAATAGTTGAGTATTCGAAATTCGAAAAGGACAAAGGTATACCTCTTTCGTGTTCCACGCCTCATTTCTGCATCACATTTTTGAATATCCTTTCCCTCGCAAAATTTAGAAACTTAAAAACTGTGGTAAGAAATCAGAAAACCTTAAAAAGACATTAAATCTTGGTTTTGAAGTAAATAAAAACAAATGTCTGCCAGGCTGTATTTAAAAAGATATAAAAAACGTCCTGAAAAGAGATTCTTCGCACTATGTGCCGTAGCCATTTACCAAGTAAATTCCTTGCGTTAATCATAGCATTCGTAGGCGTCTATAGGGTCGAACAGTGTCAGCATGCAATTCGAATTAACGATCGACCATCTACATATACATAACGGTTGTCCATCAAGCGGAACACAACCAAAATCAGAGGGGCAGTATAAAAGCTGCAGTGCGCTCTCACATGTTTGCCCACAACCTCTGGTCAGTCGGACATTAAGCTGAAGTGACTGGTGAAGGAGTGTTAAAAACAAAAGATTGCACCAGCTGAACTGCGATCTCGTAGTGCGTCCTCGCGATTTCTGACGTGAAACGGCTCTGACGATTTCGATGGCATACTGGCTCAACTTCGAGCACAGCTCTGTGTATACGTCCTTTTTAGTTCCCACTGGTTTTCGTCCCAGTGTTCTAGATCGCGAGAGGCATTCGTCCCGTCAGCAAGATTCGGGTGTAGCTGTAATGAAAGAGCTCTGCAACTCAACCTCTGTGGTTAACCGAGCATCATAAGCCATCAGCATCACAAAAGACCTATTTCATTACTCCCAGACTCAAATTGACCGAATGAGCACAACAATGTGACTGCTTCACAGTGTTGAGCAATTAGTGTTCACAGATTTACTCCTGATGAGCACCCTTGCCTCCTATTCCTCCATTTCGCGCTCACTTCCACCTTATTTTTTGTTTTCTTTTTTGCTTATGCAATACACCAACTGACGTCAGTTTTTCCATTTTCTCTCCCAAATTATTCGTCCTGCTGCTTTTTGTTGGCTAAATAAATGAATAACGCGTGGTCACAATGAAAATCGTCACGACGGGTGCACGTAATGCCCACTTCTGAGGTGCTGCAGAAGAATCATAAAATATAAGGACAAAGGGCAGAAATTGAAGGAGGAGTGGAGAAATCTAGATACGAGGTCTAAACATACAATCAGTTAAGGTTTTCAACGAGCAGCATAAATTTCAGTAAAACATTTTATAGGGGTTTGGACCGCGCAGAAAAGGGAGGATACCATGCAGATCGTAGTCGCACCTTGGGATGAGATATATATCATGGGATGGAGCTTCGCACGCCGGATTTTCATTGATGCATTGACAAAACCTTACACTTCGCAAAAAAGCATCCGCCACGACCAATCAAAGATCGTCATGCATCGGAAGAGGTCGCCAACAGTTGCACTTTCCCGACTCTAGCATAACAAAACCATTTCGCCCAGATTTCGTCCAGGATGGTCACTTGTTGTGCGGATGATGAACATGTTATTCGCTTTTGAAATTTCAGCAAAACAGTGGGTAAAAGGGTGTCCATAAAACAGTTAACGATTAAACGAATTAAGGGGATTCTTCGTTAAAGTCTAGCTTAATGACGTAAAGGAAGTTTCAGCGGATTTTTTGGATACGCAATGGATCTAACATCCGTCGACATATTTCTCGATCTCGATAAGTACGTGAAGGGAAATTTTTGAAAAAAAAAATCACGATGAAATAGAAAACGCAGCTGAAAATAATTGGTGATGATAAAAAATGGAGAACTTGAAGGGAATTCTGCACGTAGTGCAGAACCCCTTTCCATGCCAACAATTACTTTCTTGCGCTTGCTCGATAGAACGACGATGGCGATGGGCGTAATCAAAATCGACATGTACAATTTTCGCGTCAAACCGATCGAAGAAACTCTCATCTAGATTTTGCTACATACTCTCTAAGACAGCCAAAACACATCTTCGATTCAAAAAAAAAACTGTGAATTTCTTTAGAAATTTACAAACCACTTCTCCTAGAAAAATGAGTGCAGTGAAATGCTATATATTCAAAGATTCCAGCTTCTCTCTTCGTAAAACCTCACCATAGAAAAGTTGATGTGTATCAGTTCATTGTTTGCCAAACGAGGTTTTTGTGGTGGAACTTTATTGTGCGGTTCGACGTTTCAACGCGGGCGTCGTCTTCAGAGGCCTAAAGATGGTACAAGATATTGAATGCACTCTACCCCACCAAGCGCCTCAACCGCTCTAGCGGTTCCGACACCGTAGACGGAGGCCCACAAAAACCTCACGCAAAAAGGGGTAACTCACGATACCCAGTCCACCACTCTAGTACGATAAGTAGGGCGAATGATACCTGCCGCAGACGCATATCATTTGCAAAAATGCAACGGTCTGCTGGTCACCATTCCATTCTATAGCTCGCATTTTGGTACAAACGGTAGGAAGTCATTTGTAATTGTTTCGGCTGGGAGATCATTAGAGGCGTTTTGGATTTTCGCAAGAAATCCAAGAATGAGCGTCCGCCAAGAACGTCCACCATCCATCATTAAAACGTCGGCCCGCACAATAAGGTTCCACTACAAAATCTCGTTTGGCACACTTGAAACTGATACACTATGTTTAAATTTTTAAGGCAAAACTGTTCAGGCTTATTTCAAAGTGCGAGTAAGCAGCTATTTTTTGACGCTTTCCAAGAATACAAGAAGAAATTGCCCCTCTACACGTCTACTGCTTCCGCCCGAACCATAGTGTAAATGCTGCTTACTTGAAGCCGCGAATTGAAGATATGTCTGTTTTCAAAGAAAAAATCCTTTTTTTTTTCGTTGAATAGTGCGTACCCTCAACAAACTAACTCAATTTTTACTCTCAACAGCAAGAAAGTAGCACCATGTTAGACGAGAACATTTCTTTCCAAAGCATATTGAAAAATTGCAGGCTTCAGCTTTTTAAAATAAGCTCTAAACCATTGTTAGCTAGAATAAAAACAATTGTAATAAAAGAACACTGCATTCATGCTTTCGTACAAACGAATTAAAAATGTTTCAAAGAGAATCCCAATTTATCTTGACTTCTCTGAAGAAAGAAAAATATATTTACTTGATCAAAAGAGTACAATTGCCTTTAAAAGAGTCCAGCCTGACCTACAATACCGCTCGCGCCGCACGGTCAAAACTGGGCGAAAAACGCAAAATAGCGTCGCAAAGCGTCGCATGCTCATAACTCCTTCTGTTTTAGGTTAACTGAAAAAAGATTGGCACCATTCGCTTCGTCTCTTCGAGATCTACCCAGGCGTTTACCGGAACACCCATATCTTCGCCGTGGGTGGTCCAAAATTGACTGGAGTGGGCTTTCGCGATTAGAGCAGATTATTTCCCAGGACATGCGTGCTTTCTGGCTATCTCAAGCACGGCGTACGTTGCCAGTGCTCTGTCATGCCAGGAATGCCCCGAGAGTGCGCCTTGCACAATGCACACGGAATCGAACCTATCAATCGAGTGGGCGAGCGCATGTCCACTGCGCTTCTATCTTCTCTTACTGGGAAATGCCAAATCCTCAAGATTATTTCGAACCATTTGGAGAATGTTATCAGAAATTTCCAGCCACCCCACTCAGGATTAGCTCCAATCTGTCCAGCGAAACTTTGGTGTGCGCCGTCTATAATGCTTATAGAGAACAACCTTTTAATCGAGGGTGGGGGGGGGGGGAGGGCAGCTTCTAGACTGAGCGTTTGGGGAGTTTTGTCAGAAATTTGCAGCCGCCCCAGTCAGGAATCGCTCTAGGGCTGTCCAGCGAGCCTTTGGAGTGCGCCGTACAGAATCAAACCTTTCAATCGAAGGGGGCGACCGCTCGCAAATGGCACGCGCGGTTCGGAGCGCAATAGCTCTGTAAAGTTAGAACCTTTCTGGTTGCAGCTTGTAGGTTTTGTAGGCACTCGAGCGGTCTGTTAGTGCGCCAAAGTAGAATGGTTTAGCTTAGGAGGGGGCAATGTTATAAGGGTGCGAAAATGCAGGTGAGGCTTGCGTGACGCATTTTATTTCCGAATTCGGTATACCACTGCGAGAAGACTCGGCGAGCTAACGGCCTCAAAATGCGTATGCGAACAGAGCACTTAAGGTGCTTTGCGGCGACGTGCTCAGAACTTCTCAGCTACCTAAACTGCCTTAGCCCCATCTGCCGTCTTAGGGCGGCGGACTTAGCGGTTGAAGTTTCCTGCCGTCTTACTCGCCCATATTTAGGTTTCCGACTCTCCTGGTATCACCGTTTTGTTTTTTTTTAACGAAAGGCTCTTTCGACTGGTGTCATTTTCGATCAATTTCAAAAAAGTCGATTTTTTGACAATAGGGCGTGAGCGCTCTGGCCGAGCTGCGCGAACGATGACGTCATTGAGAATCAGTATTTTCGAAATTGGCCAAACTTCCTCGTGCAAACTTCGTCAAAAATATCTAGGGGTTATTTGGGGCGCTGATTACGAATCCGACGTCCGTTTTCGAAAATTCCGTCGACTTCAGTAGTTTGCTTTCCGTTTGAGGGTGGTCGGGTCAGGATCACCGGTCACCCTCAGTTGTCGGTATGAGCGATCTCCTGCAGTAATCGTCCAAATGTACTTCGGCATCGTGTTCGGCACCCCGAATAAGCCCCCACCCCTATACGAATTTTGAGCAAAATCGATGATTCTGACCCGATCACCACCAATTATCCAGAAGAAAATCCAAAACCTACCGAAGTCTTCAGAATTCTCAAAAACGGACGACGGATTCGTAATCAGCGCCCCAAATAACCCCTAGACGATTTTGCACAATTTGCACGAGGAAATTTGGCCAATCTCCAAAATTTCGGTTTCGATGGCGTCATCATCCGCGCAGCTCGGCCAGCGCACCTACGTCCTCGATGGGATATTGTCAAAAAATCGATGTTGCCAAAATCGGTCGTAATTGATACCGTTCGATAGCGCTTTTCATGCTGAACGGAACGGTGCACAGTGAGTGTCGAAGACTCAAATCTGGGCGAGTAGGAGCGCAAGAAACTCTAACCGCTAGCTTTCGCCGCTCTAAAACGGCAGCTGAGGCTAAGGCAGTTTAGGAAGCTGAAGAGATATGAGCATGTCATCGTAAAGTACCTTAAGCGCTCTGTTCGCGTACGCATTTTGAGGCCGTTAGCTCGCCGAGTCTTCTCGTAGTGGTCCACAGAATTCGGAAAAAATACTTAACACAGGTCTCACTTGCATTTTCGCACCTCTATAACATTGCCCCCTCCTAACCTAATCCATTCTACTTTGGCGCACTAACAGACAGCTCGACTGCCTACAAAACCTACAAACTGCAAGCTGAAAGGTTTCAACTTTACAGAGCTATTGCGCTCCGAACCGCGCGTGCAATTTGCGAGCGGTCGCCCCCTCGATTGAAAGGCTCGATTTTGTATGCATTGTTCACGGCGCACTCCAAAGGCTCGCTGGACAGCCTTAGAGTAACTCCTGACTAGGGCGGCTGCAAATTTCTGATAAAACTCCCCAAACGCTCAGTCCACAAGCTGCCCACCACACTCGATTGAAAGGTTCGATTCTGTATACATTGTTCACGGGACACTCCAAAGGCTAGCTGGACAGCTTTAGAGCAACTCCTGACTAGGACGACTGCAGATTTCTGATAAAACTCCCCAAACGCTCAGTATACAAGCTGTCCTCCTCCTCGATTGAAAGGTTCTTTTCTATACGCATTGTACACGGCGCACACCAAAGTTTCGCTGGACAGATTGGAGCTAATCCTGAGTAGGGTGGCTGGAAATTTCTGATAACATTCTCCAAACGGTTCGAAATAGTCTTGAGGGTTTCGCATTTCCCAGTAAGGGAAGATAGAAGCGCAGTGGACATGCGATCGCCCACTCGATTGATAGGTTCGATTCCGTCTGCATTGTGCACGGCGCACTCCCGGGGCATTCCTGGCATAACAGAGCACTGGCAACATACGCCATGCTTGAAATAGTCAGAAAGCACGCATGTCCTGTGAAATAAGCTGCTATAATCGCAAAACCCGCTCCAGTCAATTTTGGACCGCCCACGGCAAAAATATTGGTGTTCCGGTAAACGCTTGTGTAGATCTCGAAGAGACGAATCGAACGGTGCCAATCTTTTTTCAAAAAACCTGAAACTGAAGGAGTTATGAGCATGCGACGCCTTGCGACGCTATTTTTGCGTTTTTTCCCCCATTTTTGACCATGCGGCGCGAGCGGTATTGTAAGCTTGGTATGTAAAACGTTTGCACTGATTTTTAATCTAAAACAGTAGTGCATAGACAATCGTATTTTTTAACGGAATTTAACGATTTTCCAGAAATTTAACGAAAAATCCCCATTAAAAAATTCGTTTAAAGATTTAACGTTTGGAGTTTAACTCACATCACTGTTGGGTAACGGTAGTTACGTGGAGTAATGGTGGTAAGGTCACGATCAACGGTATCGCCCAAACCAAGAGACGTCACTGAAGGCGGTGATCACTGCTGTCCGTTTTCAAAATTCCGGCTGAATACGTTAGGTGATGGGCGGAGAGCCTCGTCAGCTGCGCCTGGGTCTGAGGATCTCCGTAATTTCGAACACCTTTCAACCCACCACGTTTGAACTGAAACAACGATTTATTTCCTTGTCGTGGTAAGTGATATGTAGTTAGACACATAAGTGGTAATTCAGCTTTCACTCAAGACAACTGGTCGTGCAGACCCGTACCCGGTGATGCTGCAGATCTGCCAGTGCTTTTCTCCTTCTGCTTGTTTTGCTTGCGGTGACCACCATCTACATGCGCACCTTTTTCTTCAGCTCCACGCATAACTAATGCGCTACCGCACAGAGGCGCTACTGGTTGTTGATGGACTCAGAGCCGAAACCGATAGTAGGGTCTCTACCTGAAAACTTCGCTGGCAGAGTATTTTATGTAAGATGCAACGAGGATGCCGTGGTCCCAAATGGAAGAGCTTGGAATTTACTAAACAACGCGTTGTCCTTCGTAGTGTTTGCCGTGCGCTAATCACCCGTGCTTCTTATGTGCTACACGCCATTGTTAGCTACTAACCCGTAAATCTCTTCTTTAACAATTTTCAGCTCATAGTGGTGCAGAGATTGCATTTCTATGGCGAATCACTACCTCATCTACTTTAATGGCACTCATTCAAGACTGGATGGCACATGGAACTACTACAGCGTTTTTACGTACATCGAACTGGTCGGCATTGCAATAAAGTGAGACTCTCTTTTTATCAGCAATTTTTTAAAGCAGAGTTTGTGTCTAAGGCGTTTTCGGTTAATTAGTAGCTGTTTGGCTTCAACTGGTATTACAATCATTCAAATGATCGTCAAGGCGTTCCTGTTTTTCAACAACTTAGGAATAGAGGCACAATGGTGGTCCTCTTAAGTTGGTGTTGCAGTGCAATATCGCTGTCCTAGCCATTTGAGCGGCCAGCTAGTCATATATCATCACTTTTTCCCCAGATCCACTTTGGGCAGCTGATACACTCTCGGCCGCCTCTACTTCTGCCGAATGGCGCGAAAGGAGCGAAACCGTCTGAGTTAAAGTACTCCATCTTGTCCTTGTGTAGACCTCCATCACGTGTCCGTGCAATCCTGCGCTTCTTCTCGACCCTTAAAGTTCACTCCTGCTAGGAAAATCGTACAACATTTGGATAAGACGTTCTACAGTAAAATCTTGTTCGACATGTTGCGTTCCCTTTAAACTGTAACCCCACCGTTCGATTCCGAGCTTCTTCGGTTTTTAGCGACGAAAGCGAAGAAAAAAGGTTCTCAGCAAACAGAAGAGGGACTATTACATTCTCAGGTGCTCGGACATCAGGTATTGGACTATCAAAGCGTTATTTAGAAAGCAATTGAAGAGTAACTTAAGATACTGAAACTTCGCAGATGTCTTCCACGGAACAGCCGTTCAGGAGCGATTATAAACTTCATCATTTTCAGCTACTTGACCTTGGCGTACACGCAGTTTTTGTTGTTTCGAGTGGTCACGCATCACTTCAATATCCGCGTCATCTGGGGATTCATGGGGCTTGAATATTTCACCCAACTCACTGATCGGACAGTTCAAATATTCCTCATCTTCAACCATGAAGAGGACAGCCAAGGTAGGCGACAGTAACTCACAATAGCTATAATGCGTGCTACGATCTAAGATCGCGTAGTTTTCAGCTTTCTTTGACACATCACTTATCCGCTGCTCGCTCTACTTTCTCGGTAAGATTCCCAGAACGTTTTATGATCTGTAACTGAAATAGCATTTCTAAAGGAATGAAGCCGCTTTGGTTCTCTACCTGGCCTTCTGTTTCAGTTTCGTTGCTGCTTCCAGCTATAGTTGTCGAGCGGCTCTGCGCCTGCTACTACTTGAAGGACTACGAGAGGAAGAGACGCGGCCACATTTCCTTCGTCATCCTGCTCACCATCTCATGTCTGGGATTCGTCCTCTCGCTCGAGTATCACCGTGGTTAGTTCAGCTCAGCTTCGGCCCATTCAAAATTACTCACCTTAACGATCCTTCCTAGCAATATGCGGAACCTAACACCTATGGCCCAGTATTCCGTTCCCCCAAGTCTGCAATTAGCTACTGCCGTCGTGGGTGACCTTCCAGGGGCACTTATATCTCGGCTTGTGCTTTTCCGTGGTTTCCCAGAAGTGGCGACTTTTTGAGTAAAAGAACTTCAGATAAAGACAGCTCATTCATTTAGTAAAAATTGTTCTCAACTTTAGTTTCTTCTACTCTGGCCCTTCACATCAGCATGGTGGTCATCAACGTCATTGCGTCGGTAGTGAACCTCCTCATCGAGAAGTACAACTACCGAAAATTGCGAGAGTGCACGAACCTGAACAAGTCGCGACGGGAGTACTCTTTAGCAGAGCGGTTTCAGGTCTCCGAGAACATTCGTACCTGCTTGGTGGGTGGAACAGATTTTAGTTTATTTCATTCTTTACTCCCTGTTGAATATTTAATTCCCGTGAGGAAAAATTGATGCAAATAGAATAACATTGTGTTGACTTCAATGTGCTTCATGTCTTAAGGGGAACGTGAGGGTATTCCACTCTCTACTTTGAGATGCCCTTCTCTACACTTAGCTTTCATGCGCAAAAATCATATTCGAGCGTCTGCTACTCTGGAACAAAGCTGCAAACTTATACTCGCCATTTTATTGCATAGTGAATATTTTCCTATCACCATGGCGTGAGGCGAGGAAAACAAGTAGCTCACAGGAAAGGCGTTCTTCTTTGCCGATGAAGGAATTGCAAACGACTGGATCATATACCACTGCCATGTTCAAGACGGTATTCCACATTTTAGAAGCTGACCTTATCACCACTAATTTCTACTGCTTTCGACGTGATGATGTGCATCTAGGCCTTAAAGACAATTGAGAACGCTTTCGAATCGTTGTTCAGAAAATTTAAAGAGATTTTCAGCTTAAAAGGGAGGGCATGAAGCGGACCATCCTATTTATCTCTCGTGCGTTTTTATGCGCTTCTGCCTATATAGAACTGTTGTCGAGGGTTTACCCACAGGAATATTGAACGCTTTTTTCACGGTAGTTAGGAAGAGAAGATTCTTATCTTTATCCTTATCTATAGGCATCCACAAGTATGTGGGTCCCTTAAAACAAACAAAAGACTACAATAAACAAATTTCAAGTAGAATTACATCGCTAGTAGCAGTAGTAATTTGCTACCGTAACCTTACGCAGGCCACTGACAAAAACTGGAGGAAATCAGAATGGACAAGACTAGGAAGGTCATGTAAGAATAATAATAGATAAGACGAGTAAACGGTGGCGATGTCCGTTCCTATACATGGTGCCACTGGAAACTGCCCACTTTGTGAGCTAAGCACGGACACTCGAATGCAGGCGACAGGCCCTTGTGACAGGGCGGCCTACGAAGACTCATGTCACATCACACGGTGTATGATAAGTCATGATTTTCGAGATTGTGCTACGGCGTCCGCGGGAGCAGACGCGCACTCGCAGAGCCGGCGAGTGTGGAAAGTATGCGAGGGTCCCTGATGCGAGGACGGCATCGGGGGGCAACTGAGCTAGTCCGAAACTCCCGTAACGTAGGCAGGACCCGCGTAGCAATGCTGAATGTGGGTACGTTGACGGGCCGCTCATGCGAGTTGCTTGAAGCACTGAAGCGTAGAAGAGTTGATTTCTGTGCGGTGCAGGAGACGAGGTGGTCCTGCAGCAAGTCAAGGGACATAGGACATGACTTCAAGGACTATGTGGAAGTCCCAGGAGCACCAGTGGTGTCGGAATAATCGTCTCCGAACGATTTCGTGACTCGATTGTAAGCTTGAACGCTATGACGATCGGTTGATGAAGATCGTTGTCGCCGCGAAGGAGCGACTCTATCACTTCTCTGCGTATGCTCCGCAGAGTGGCTGCTCCGATCAAACCAAGGAAGAGTTTTGGAGCCTCCTTGATGAGAAGACAGCAGAGGTACCGCCGAAAGATGTCATCATAATCGCTCGAGACCTTGGTGGGCACGTAGGTGCTGCCAAGGACGGGTACAGCTGTCAGTGGTTCCGGATACGGGTCTCGTAACGCCGATGGTAAGCGTATTCTTGAGTATGTGGAATCGCATAATCTCACCACTGTGAACACCTTTTTCCGAAAACGCGGCTCCCACCTCATCTCATACTATAGTGGGAGCTCCAAGTCTCAGATACACTTTTTTTTTAAATAAAAATAAATAAATATATATATATAAATTTAATTTTAATTTAAATATATATATATATATAATTTTTAAAAATATATAAATAAATATGTAAATGCGGTTATATATAGAGAAGTAAAAGAAACGTTCATAAACATCAGTTTCTTGTCAAGTGTAACGTATTTTACAGTTTTAAGACTTGTGTTTTAAGAAATGTGTTGTAATATTAAGCTAGGCATTATTAAGTTACCTGTTTTATTTTGTTCTGTTAATTTCGTGTTATAACATAGGTTCTTAATTTGTCTTGATTTGTAAAATTTAGTTGTTAGTACATAAGTTTAAACACATAAATAATATGCCACCTAATATTGTACTAACAACTAAATTAATTAGTTACCTTCTTCACTGATGAGCCTCGGGGTAACTAATTATAAACATGTTTTGTATGAAGGTAGAGGCGAAACAAAACATGTTTAAATTGTTGTTAGACGTCGATGTTTCGGATGGTGTTGTGGTCCTATGTCCTAAATTGTTGTGTGATTGTATTCTATGTTATTGAAAAGTTATGAAAATAATAATTTTAATTAAAAAATAACAATAATATATTAATTATTTTAAGAAATTTAAAGCATAGATTCACACCAAATTCTATTCTATTTGACCTTGTCAAGGATCGAAGCCTTGTCACAGACGCGAAGATAGTGCCGTATGAGACGGTCGCCCCACAGCATCAACCGCTGGTGTGCACCTTTAAGATCACCCCTCCGAGGGTGCAGAAGGTTGAGCGATGCGGTGCTGCAAGAATCAAGTGGTGGCGAATGAAAGAGAAGGAAGCAGCTGTGATTTCCCGCGTACGTTTGCCGACAGTCACGACTGTCGACGAAACTTGGAAGAAAGCAACCGACGCGATACGCCAAGCTGCAAGGTTGGAACTCGGCATAACGAAGCCTGGGCGACGCAAGGTCAACAAGCAGACATGGCTGTGAACGGCCGATGTGAAAGCGAAGGTTGGAGAGAAAGTCGCTTTATCATGTGTTTCTCAGCGATAAAACAGCCGACAACTGGCAGAAGTATCAGAAGGCGAAGAAGGCTGCAAAGAAAGCCGTGGCTGTTGCGAAAGCCACTCATTATAGTGATGTCAACGAAAAGCTCGAGTCGCGCGATGGTGAGCGGTATTTGTATCGACTTGCTAAGACCCGCCATCGCCAAACCGAGGGTATTGAAAAGTTCTTTGGCATCAATGATGAGAGCGGCCATCTTCTGACAGACCGCAAAAACGCGCTGAAGCGATGGCGTGATTACTTTGAGGAAATTTCCACTATAGAATTTCCTCACCCGACCATCCCTTCTGTGGGTTCTGTTTACGGTCCCGTTCACAAGATCACCGTGGAGGAAACAGAAGCGGCTCTGAGAAAGATGAAGCCATGCAGGGCGACAGGACCGGATGATCTGGCAGTCGATGTTTGGAAGTCGAAGCTCTGGTATCCTGCTGAGTGGTTGGCTGAATTCTTCAACCAGGTAGTGAAGGAGAAGAAAGTACCGGAGTGTTGGCACAACAGTACGACGATTTCGATTTGGAAGAAGAAAGGCAGTCCTGCAGACTGCTCCAATTATCGTCCGATTCGCTTGCTTTCGCACAGCATGAAGAACTTCGAGCGAATCCTCGATAGACGAATTCGTGAAATCGTCAAGCTCTCGGAAAACCAGTGCGGCTTCGTAGCTGGTTGTGGAACCATTGATGCTATACACGCCGCCCGCCTCCTGGTGGAGAAGCATCGTGAGAAACAGAAGCCGGTTCATATAGCCTTTCTCGACTTGGAGAAGGCCTTCGACCGCGTACCGCGTGAGGTTATATGGTACGCCTTGCGACAACACAACGTACCTAAGGAACTTATAGAGTGGGTGCGGATGCTCTACTCTTGCCCAAAGAGTAGAGTGCAAGCTGCAGCTGGAACCTCAATGGAGTTTCCCATCTCTGTCGGGGTGCACCAAGGTTCTGCGCTTTCTCCACTCCTCTTTGTTGTCGTCATCGATGCCATTACGCGAGATCTTCAGAAGCCTGTCCCATGAACATTGTTCAATGCTGATGACGTGATGCTCGCTTGCGAAGATAAGGATGATCTCGAGCGGCATGTGCAAGCTTGGTGCGACCGCCTGGCGATGTTCTGACTCAAATTGAACGTCAAGAAGACCGAATACCTAACGACTGACGTAAGCGATTCCGGCATTAAGATTAACGGTACTGAACTTGAACGCATTTCGGTGTTCAAATACCTGGGATCACCAATGGCGACTGACGGGGGTCTGATGGTTGAAGTGAACTCACGCGTGAGTGCAGCTTGGTCCAAGTGGCGCTCGTTGACTGGGGTGCTCTGCGATAGGAAGATACCAGAGCGCTTGAAGTCGAAGATATACAGAGCAGTCGTCCGGCCAGTAGCGATGTACGGCGCTGAGTGTTGACCTGCGACCAAGGAAGTAGAAATGCGCCTCAGCGTCATGGAGACGAAGATGCTGCGCTGGACGGCTGGAGTCACCCGCATGGACCGCATCAGAAATGATGCTATTCGGCAGAAGTTCGGTGTCGCGCCGATAGCGGACAAGATGCGCGAAGCTCGCTTACGATGGTACGGCCACGTTCTGCGTGGAAAGACTGCGTCCGCAAGATAGGCCTTGAGTTGGAAGAGCACATGACATGACCGGGAAAGGTGGCGTCATGACACCAGAAGAACGGACCCCGCGACGAAGCGGGACAAACGCTGAAGAAGAAGAAGAAGCAGAAGAGTAAACCTGTTAAATATGAGGAACACGGGGAAGCGAAGCAAATACGGTAAATTCCCCTAGCTAGACAAGGAATACAAAAGAGTCCCACTGACTTGTAAGTGATAACCAGTTTTTTGAGGAACTTTTTAAAAGTTTTTTGAGGAAATGCTAATTTTTCTGCGTTCCTAGGCAGCCTCTAGCTAAGTAGCCTTTAAGTATGTACAAAGACGACTCCATTTGAGAAGAACTTTAACGTGATGGTAGTGCGAGAAAGGTGCGTTCCAATTTCATGTTTGCCTTCCTTAGTTCTGGATTGTTTTATGATAATGAAAATTTGAAAGTTAATCGTGGTCATACAGGCAAGGATTTTAAAAGCCTAGCAAAAGGTCATATTTTATACGACTGCAATCTAGACTGGGTAAGCCCAGCTGTAATCGCTTTTGTTTGCCATTGGGAATACGATTCTAATGGAGCCCAATGCAACACATGCCCTTCAGTCTGACCTGATCAAACAATAGAGTTTAGACACGTTATTCGATGCCGCGTTTTCGCTCAACATAACTCTTAGCACTTGAACATTTACTTGTTTTAAAGACAAATGAAGTTTTCGAATTTTTCAGAATTTGAGCTCTTCCGTCCTATGTAGTCTCCCACATCTTATCACGTTTCAGAGGGATTTTTAACATATAGCTTGAAAGCTTGCTAGGCGAAATCGCTACAAAAAATACAAAAGTACAAGTACAAATTTCCAGCAAGTAATTCATTCATATTTACTTATTTTTTATTCATTCAGTGTCATGGGAAAAATACAAACTGAACACAGCCAAATATAGAACAGCAACAACATGAAAAGAGTCACAAAATGATAAAAGCCGCTTTCCTTCGATGCGCTTAAAAATCGAGAATTTCGAAATGGGAGTACATACATTACTCTTTGGAGATATATAAGGCGATCCGGCTCTGCAAGTGAAACAGTTTCCACGAATTTTGGTTTTAGGCGTTTTACATCCAATTCTCTCTGAATTCTCTCGAGTTCGAAACTGATGCGAAATTGTCAAAAAATCGATATTCCCAGATTTGGTCAAGATTAAAACAATTCGATAAAATTTTTCGAGCTGAAAAGAGCGGTACCATTGCGAGTATGGAAAGCTCAAATATGGGCAAGTAAGAGCGTAAGAAACTTCACCGTTGCCCTTCGCCGCTCTAAAACGGCAGATTCGGCTAAAACAGTTTAGGCATCTGGAGCGCTGCGAGCATGTGGTCATAAAGTGCTTTCAGTCTCCTGCTCGCCCACGCATTTGCATGCCGTTAGCTCTCCTTACCTTCCCGCAGTGGTCGACTGGAATCGGAAAAAATCGTGTCATACAAGGCTAATCTGCATTTTTGCACCGTTGGAGCTTTGTTCATTCATAAGCTACGTCGCTGTGTTTCAACGCACTTTTTGAACTTTCTACTGCTTACAAAATTCACAAGTTGCAGCCGGAAAGATTCAAACTTGACGGAGTTATTGCGCTCAGAACACGGCCGCGGTGCAATTTGCGAGCTGTGCACCCAGTCGATTGACAGGATCGATCCTATATGCATTGTGCACAGCACACTCTAAAGCTTTGCCGGGACAGAGTACAGCGATTCCTGTGTAGGGCGGCTGAGAATTTCTTATAAAACTCCCTACATGCTCACTTTACAAGCTGTCCCCCACCTCGATTGATAGGTTCAATCCCGTATGCATTGTGCACGGCGCACTCTGACATGGTTCCTGGCATGACAGAACACTTTACGCCATGCTTGAGATACTCAGAAAGCAAGCAGGATTATGAGCTTCTCCAATTGCAAAGAGCCCGCTCCAGTCTTTTTGACTACCTACTGCGAAAACGCGGTGTTCTGGCGAAGAGCGTTGCCAGAAGAGGTTTGTAAATAACAAATAATAATTATTATTATTCAATTAATAAAGTTTTAAAGCAAACAAATCGATTAAACGAAGATTTTTTTAGGCATGGCGACGACATGGCAACACCCTGAGCACCGCTTTTTCTACGGAAAGAAGACTTCATTTCTATTCGAATCCAATAATAGTCAAATAAAAATTTAAATAGTTGTTGTATTAATTGTTGTGTATGGATTTCATCAAAAGTTAAGCTTCAGTTTGTAGCAGGAAAAAATCAGGCCTCTCCTAAGCAACCTTTCATCCAGGTGGAGTGATTTTCCTGGAATTTTTCTTGAAATTTTTCAAAGGAAAATGCTTTCTGAACAAGACTACCACTGGAGCTGAAACTAGAGTTCACAAAAGCACAGACTTTATTTAGCACTTGTTCAAAAAAAAATCAAGTCTTACCTATGCGGTCTTCCTTGCGATCAAGTGAGGTCATGCTCAGTTTTTTTTTTCATAAATAAAGTTTTTTCCTGGATGGAACGATCTCTAAAGTTGGCATGTAGCTTTAGAAAACAATATTTTCTATTTTGAATACATCCTAGAATCCGTCCTTTCCTAAGCGATTTCCTTGCGATCAGGTGAGGTCATGCCCAATTTTTTTTCAAAAATAAAGATTTTTTTACCTGAATGGAACGATCTCTAGAGATGAAATGTAGCTTCACAAAAGCTCAACTTTTGACTGGTACATAATAATAAAAATGGATGCGAGGCCGCAGATTGCGGATACCCGCAGTATTTCCGCAAAAATCGTAGAGAAATTGCTCCTCCCGGCCGCGCATGAAGATCCCTTCCCTTCAAAATTTGGTTTTGCATCCGTAAGATAGAGCATTTCATCTAGTTTTCCGAGTGCTGCCCGCATTTGCACAGATCTCGAAAATTAGTGAGTCACGTCCATTTTTGTAAAATCACTCCAATTTTTTCGAGCAAAAATCGCATCCCCCAGCAGCGCACGAAGATGCCTTTTTTGAAAGGCGGTTTTGTGGTCGTTGGAAAGAGAATTTCCTATAGTTTTTTGATCATCACCCGCATTTGCATAACTTTCAAAATTGAGCGAAATAGCACCTTCCCATCACATCGTGGAGCGATCGACCAGTGATCCATCCTTCTTGATCACATCGAAAATAGCTAGAGATAAGCTGCATTTTTTATTATGTACAGTCAAAAATTGAGCTTTTGTGAAGCTACATTTTATCTCTAGAGATCGTTCCGTTCAGGTAAAAAACTTTATTTTTGAAAAAAATGAGCATGACCTCAACTGATCGCGAGGAAGACTGCATAGGTAAGACTTGATTTTTTTTGAACAAGTGCTAAATAAAATCTGTGCCGTTGTGAACTCTAGTTTCAGCTCCATGGGTAGCCTTGTTCAGGAAGCATTTAGCTTTTGAAAAATTCTTAGAAAAATTCCAGGAAAATCACTTCACCTGATCGGATGAAGGGTTGCTTAGAAGAGGTCTGATTTGTTTGCTGCAAACTGAAGGTTAACTTTCGGTAGGAGTCGTATACAACAATTATTTAAATTTTTGTTATATACATTATCACACTCAAATGACGTCTTATTTCCGTAGAAGAAGCGGTGCTCAGGGTGTTGCCATGTCGTTGCCATTCCAGAAAAATCTTCATTTAAATGATTTATTTGCGTCAAAACTTTATTAATTGATTATTAATAAATATTTTCCTTTCTTTCACATTTTCTAAAATTGTTTGCAACATAAGAGACAACTTAGCATTAAAATCCATCGATTCTCTCGAAGAGGGGGGGGGGTCGTACCAAGACCCTTCTGGTGAGGGGGGGGGGGCGGTCGTAAATTTTTGGCAGAAATAGCACCCCACGCTTGAGCCTGGTTCCAAACACTTCTCAAAAAACCTCAAATTAGTGGAATTGTGAGCATGCAACGGTTTTCGACGGCTTGCGACCGACAACTCGTCCGCGACCGCCCTTCGCAATGGAGGATAAGTTTTCAATTTCGAAAATTTTCATAGCTTCGTATGAGCAATATATACCAAACGATAAAGCTCGAGCTCCTGAGCTCAAATATATCTTTAGTTTTTGAAACGAATGAATTTTGTACGAGTTATATCAAGAAGACCCAGAAACCGCAAAATCGCTGTTTTTGCGACGTCTTTCAAAAGACGCATCCGGTACTGTAATTGCACGGTAAATTTGAATATCAAAGTCTCATAAACACCGTTTTCTCAGGGGCGAGTGGTCTCCAAACTTCGGATCATTCCAAGATTCTATTTAAGGCGAACTGGATCTTGGACTTATCCCCTGGAACCGCAACCTTCCGATAGATTTTTAACATCTGACGAGAGATCTGTCGGAATCAAGCGGGTCAACAGAATCGAAGTATGGTTGTACCGCAGGGTAGTCTGCTGCTGCAAATTCTCTGCTCTTGTTTGTGTCTGGGCGGGCTTTTCGTAAATTCAGACAGAACTCAACCCTTGAGTGACCTGTATTACCTATTGGCCCTTCGACAACTAAATTATTTACGAACTTTCGCACATTGAAGAATACTAGAACCCAGAAATGAACTTTGCCTTTTTGGTTGAGAAGAAACTCTTGAGCACGTAAGAACTCAATGAACTATTTGACATCACAGACAATGCTGAGAGGGTTTGCATGTCGTTCCGGTTTATGTCACTAACAATAAGATCGAAGTTAACGAGAAAAAACGGGGCGGTCACATTCCTGAGCGTACAGGATGAAATAGCTGAGCAAGTGGGTGCACGATAGACCAGAATGAATGTAGTTGTTCTGTCTCTGATGAAGACATCCGTTAGATGGTTTTTGTGGAAATTTGAGGTGGTTTCTTCAAAAGTGGAAGTAGCCTTTATAGTGTTTCTGCATAGCATTAGGACGCCGCCCTTTTTCATATGATCTGTCGCGTCTCAATGCAGATAGAAAGCAAATGCAGATAGCAATAAACTCAAACAGCACCGTCGGTAAACATTCGCCAAAACGCGGCCGGCGGCGGATTAATCCGTCGTTTCCGCCGCTTCGCCGTAATTTCCTTTAAAGTCGATTATATCCTACGAAATGCACACTGTTAGAACCAGAACAACATGATCTACCCAATGGCGCAAAGATCTTGACAAGGTTTTAAAATTTTTGAGTCCGAGATGACCTAAATTAGGCGAGCTCGTAATTATCTTGACCTGACCCATACTCGCTCCTGAGTCTTGCCTAATTATACCCTGTGGCAGGAGTAGACCTGCCCAGTAGAATTTTTTAAAATTTAAAGAGGTATCAAAAATGTATTTTATACCAATTTTAGGTTTTGCCTCATCATGGCGATCTATTTGATATCAAATTTGCCTACTCTGGCTCCATGTACATCATTTCATGCATTCTCAACTGCCGGTTTTTTCATTTTCGCTGATTAGTTGCTAGCGCATCACTTTTGTTCTAGGGTCAGTTTTTGCTAAAATTCTCGATTATGAGGCGTGGATTCCAAATGTGGGTTTTAGGCTTACTTTGATCAAATGTAAGACAGTTACCAGCCGCCAAGCCGGCAGTGCATCAGGGTTACAAGAAGACACGTTCTACAAAGGCTACTTCACTCGTGTAGATCTGTGTCTCCACGCGGCGGATCAGTGTGAGAGCTGGATATGTGGTCAGACACCATGCAGAGATGCTGTCTCACAAAAACGACGGAGCTTGCAACTCACGTCTCGGAGTTTCACGCCCTCAAAAATCCAGTTTCCTTCAAATCCGACTTTGAGATTTGACACTGACATCTGTCCACACCCCGTAGAAGAGTTTCTACCATTTAGCAAAGCCTATATTTGCAATATCTTTTACAAATTTTTTCACTTGACCTTAACCTAATTTATTACTTGAGACAAGCTCGATCTGGAGCTGAGACTGTTTCCGTAATTGCAGTGACCTGACCTGCCCCACCTAGCATGTCCTTTGGAAATACAATCTCTCCTCTCACAACTTCCACTAACCTGTTGTACTTTTTAAAATATCGATTAATGATGACTTAAGTGTTTTGCTTACAAAAATTTTACTGAACCGACAAAGGGTTGACTTGCCACGGGAAAAATTGTCTTCCATCCGTAGGAAACAACACCAGAAAACGAGATTGTACCTCATAAAAATTCAAGCCCTAACAAAAGAAAAAAGCTTCTCCGCTACGACCTTCGGTTCGACTTTTGGTCGATTTTCGACATAAATCGATCAAAAATCGAGCCTTTCCAAAAGCTCTCCGATTTACGACAGTTTAAGTGTTAACAGTAGCCATCTCTGACTTTGGAGGTCCTACTCGAAGGACGGAAAGAGTTTTCTCCTGTTCGAAGGAAAAAATTTAAAGCGATGAGCATTAAAGATCGAGTTGTTATGCAGTGATATTCTGTGTGATCAGTGGGGTTCTTTTATTCGGACACTTTTTTGGAGCAGGAAAAATCGAGGCCCCAGATCACATTGAAGGTCGCTTCAAAAATCCATGATTTTTTCGCATGTATATCGTGCAAAACTTGAGTCTATTCAAGGCAAAATTTCAGTTGCATATATTGTCTGGTTTAGGTAGAAAATAATTTTATTTTCATGAACCACAACAATTTTGTAGATGGTTCCCCAAATTTTGTCAAAGCTTGAAGCTTGTTTCTTTACTGTGTGAAGAGAAAAACAAGACAGAAAATCAAATAATATTTGTAAGGAAAGCACGTGAGCGATCACTATTAATTGACACTCGATATCTTATAGAGTACAATTTCGCACATGTCGCTCCTTCAGGTAGAAAAATGTGTTGTGTCCATAACATCTTGATGGAATCTGCGAAAATTGAAGTGGACAGCGCTGATTTGAGGACTGTGGAAAATAAAAGAATTGAAATCTTTAAAGTAAACAGGAAGCTATGAAAAAATACGATAAAGTCCTCAGTTAAAACGAGGAAGGTACGACGCCCCCCCCCCCCCCAGAAAATGACGACCTCACAGTACGACCCCATTGATTCTCAAACCTCAAGCCTGACCCTGCATTGGGTTAGTGTGAATTGTGAGAGGAGAGATTGTATTTCCAAAGGACATGCTAGGTGGGGCAGGTCAGGCCACTGCAATTACGGAAACAGTCTCAGCTCCAGATCGAGCTTGTCTCAAGTAATAAATTAGTTTAAGGTCGAGTGAAAAAATTTGTAAAAATATTGCAAATATTGGCTTTGCTAAATGGTAGGAACTCTTCTACGGGGTGTGGACAGATGTCAGTGTCGAGAATTTTAGCAAAAACTGACCCTAGAACAAAAGTGATGCGCTCGCAACTAATCAACGAAAATGAAAAAACCGGCAGTTGAGAATGCATGGAATGATGTACATGGAGCCAGAGTAGGCAAATTTGATATCAAATAGATCACCATGATGAGGCAAAATCTAAAATTGGTATAAAATACATTTTTGATACCTCTTTAAATTTTAAAAAATTCTACTGGGCAGGTCTACTCCTGCCACAGGGTATAATTAGGCGAGACTCAGGAGCGAGTATAGGTCAGGTCAAGATAATTACGAGCTAGCCTAATTTAGGTCATCTCGGACTCAAAAATTTTAAAACCTTGTCAAGATCTTTGCGCCATTGGGTAGATCATGTTGTTCTGATTCTAACAGCGTGCATTTCATTGGATATAATCGACCATAAAGGAAGTTATGGCGAAGCGGCGGAAACGGCGGATTAATCCGCCGCCGGCCGCGTTTTGGCGAATGTTTACCGACGGTACTGTAGGAAAACATGATGTCACCGCGAGCTCTTAAAATCATGAGGAGATCAGACACTCAAGATTCAACCAAAGACGCGAAAGAAAAAACCTTGTGACCTGCTCTGAGCGAACTGTTGTCGTGCATGAAGAGATATCACTACCACTACTTCGCCTTGTGCCCTCCAGTCAGCGTCTGCGCTAGTTGACATATGCCGGAGCTTACAGTAGAGCATCGCCTTCGTGATTTCATTTAACGACTCCGCAATAACGGAACACATCCTTATATCAAATGAGTTATCGAGCTTCTTTCTGTACACCAAGTTACTCCAGACATACTCTTCGGGGTCATCCCTTTTTAGTGACGCCTTTTCGATCCCTTTACCGCTTCTATGAGCCAACGTCTGTTCAGATGTTGAAGAACGTCGTGAACGTAGTGTCGATATTCAATCTGCTGAGTACCATAACTGCAGCGATGGACAACTTTGACCTGTCCATCACGTTGCTCAACGTCGCCGCTACCGTATTCAACGCCTGTGTACTGACGTGAGTGGCATACGGTACGAGACTGCGCTTCCACCAATGCAACCTCTGGCTTTCAGGTATGGAAGCGTAACAATGGTCGTGTTCTATCTGCACACAAAGCCGTGGCGTGATTTCACGCGGAAGCTCTTTGCCAAGGTTCTCCTTCATCATTACAATGTGATTTTATGCAACTTCTTTTTATTTTCCACTTACTTTCTATATGGAAATGCAGTACAACATACGATAATCTCTTATGAATGGACATTAGCAAAATAATGGCCCAAGAAAGTCTCATAAATTTACAGTTAGTTTGAACGTCACAGAAAAATGTGATACACGGAGGAAACGGTTGATGAATCAGTCCTCATTGTTTTTATAGTTACTGCGCGCATGCACCAGGCCCCTCAGAGATTGATGCAGGTTGCGAATATTTATGCAGAAAGTGATATTTAACACATTCTTACTATGCCAAACTTTTTCAGCTACCATAAAAAGCGGTGAAATCTGCAGATCATTGCTACGAAGACGGATGGTGTTCATTTTGCTTAGAAAGCTTGAGTTATGAATGCGATGGAATCCTCGAATGCGGTTTCCAGTTTATTGTGAACCTTACAGCATTTTCGAAGGTAGGAAACGAGAAGCAGCACTCCAATTTTCGCCTTTGAAGCTGTGCAAACACCGCGTTTGATTTTGCAGAAAAAACACATAGGTAACAGTTTCGATCTCATCGTATCCAGCTATGAGAATTTGCTAAAACCCATTATTTTGCGAAATTTGGATCATGAAGGAAACTGAAATGAACACAATTAGAATATGATCTAAAAATAAGCATCTGAGCAATTCACATCGAAAACTGAAAATCAGAATGTTTGCTGCTGAAAGCAGGATAGAACAACAGCCATTTGTTTTCGAGTAAACTTGCACTGCCTTATCTTTCATCGGACGCTTTCGTTGCATGTATTCACTGCTTCAATGTACAATTCCGCTCCTAATTCATGTACAATCTACAGATTTTTATGTCGCAGACCGTCGCAGTACCATAACTTTGTTCAAATTTAATTATATGAAAAGTAAGTTGACCATTAGATTCATCTCCCCCAACCAATACAACTACCTGCATGGATTGTGGAATTGCAAACTCTGATCCTAGTTGTGGAGCTCGTCCTCTCACCCTCCGCTAATTTATTGACGACTCCTCCGCGAAAACCGCTGGTCCGTCTTTATAGAGCTAGACGGTTTAAGAAAGCTTCCACTCTAAAATTTCTTTATCTGATCTGTGTTTTGTAGATCGGCTATCATTTTAACAGTAG
Source organism: Heligmosomoides polygyrus polygyrus (assembly GCA_947396885.1). Taxonomy (NCBI): domain Eukaryota; kingdom Metazoa; phylum Nematoda; class Chromadorea; order Rhabditida; family Heligmosomidae; genus Heligmosomoides; species Heligmosomoides polygyrus. The sequence continues at coordinate 68,369,028 of OX377202.1, read as the reverse complement.
ACACTACAAAGTTGACCAAGCGTCCGCCTATTCGTTCTATGACATGAACTTTTCGAAATTTAGCCTTCAATTCCTAGCATCACGAAGCTAGCTCATTTATTCATTTATCATAAAATAAATGCACTTTGTTCCATAGGTTTGAACAGGTGCGGTAGATGTCAGACCCTTTCAAGTTCACAAGCTTCCAAATCAGCACATTTCGTCTTCCGAATTTATTTTAATCATTTTTAGGCCACTCTTACTTAGTTGCAGATGCAATTAAGAAGATGGTCTTTTTCCTGTTTCTACCGCAATGACTATCTGCAAAGAGATTTAGGTACAAGTCGCGTAGGTGAGCAGCGGAGCGGGGGTGCGGTAACGGCAGAGCGCCGACCGTACTCACGCACTGTACCGTAATCACTCCAGCCAATCAAACCCGAAACGAACACACCCCTTCTATGGCACTGCGGGGCTCAGCCGCACAGGCAGAGTCCGTGAGGTATCGACCAACGGTCAACTGTTAGGTTGGAGAGGGGGTTGAGACGAGGCATGCGGAGGAACTCCGCCACGCGGTCCATCTAAGCTAAACGTGATGAAATGGCCTACAACCCGGAGTTCCTTCCCTTGCCTAGTCGTGCCCGAAGGGCAAGTCTGCGTCCATATGGGAAGTTCAACAAACTCGCCACGGATGTTACCCAGCCTACACGTGCTGAAAAGGCCCACAACCCGGAGTTCCTTCCCTTGCCTAGTCGTGCCCGAAGGGCACGTCTGCGTCCATATGGGAAGTTCAACAAACTCGCCACGGATGTCACCCATCCTACACGTGCTGAAAAGGCCCACAACCCGGAGTTCCTTCCCTTGCCAAAGCCGTGCCCGAAGGGCACGTCTGCGTCCATATGGGAAGTTCAACAAACTCGCCACTGATGTTACCCAACCTACACGTGCTGAAAAGGCCCACAACCCGGAGTTCCTTCCCTTGCCAAAGCCGTGCCCGAAGGGCACGTCTGCGTCCATTTGGGAAGTTCAACAAACTCGCCACGGATGTCACCCAAGCTACACGTGTTGAAATAGCCCACAACCCGGAGTTCCATCCCTTGCCTAGTCGTGCCCGAAGGGCACGTCTGCGTCCATATTGGAAGTTCAACAAACTCGCCACGGATGTCACCCAACCTACACGTGCTGAAAAGGCCCACAACCCGGAGTTCCTTCCCTTGCCAAAGCCGTGCCCGAAGGGCACGTCTGCGTCCATTTGGGAAGTTCAACAAACTCGCCACGGATGTCACCCAAGCTACACGTGTTGAAATAGCCCACAACCCGGAGTTCCTTCCCTTGCCTAGTCGTGCCCGAAGGGCACGTCTGCGTCTATATGGGAAGTTCAACAAACTCGCCACGGATGTCACCCAACCTACACGTGCTGAAAAGGCCCACAACCCGGAGTTCCTTTCCTTGCCAGAGCCGTGCCCGAAGGGCATGTCTGCGTTCACCTAGGAAGTTCAACCAGCCCGCCACGGGGACCACCTAAACTACATGTGTTAAAATGGCCCACCTGGTCACTACCAACCTCGAAGGCAGTACCTCGCAGAGGAGGCGCATTCGATCGATGCCGTGGCTGCCGCGATTACGGTAGAAGTAACGACGAGTTCGCTGCACCCCGCCGCCGTCACCGCACCCTCCGCTGCTCACCTCCGCGACATGTACCGAGATTTATTTCTGTGTGCTCGCATTATTGCCTGAACCTTCTTTAACTTCTTTCTTTCGGCATAAATTTACTATTTTCATCAATATGCGAGAAATTTCTTAAATGGCCTTCTTCACCACGTTGAGAACTCTCCAACCACGTAACTACAAATCCAGACTTCTTATTTATTTGGTTAGTCCAAAAATAATGCCGGATTTGAACTGTCACATTTAAATTAGAATATCCCAGTACGACAGTTTTTTGTTGGAACAAAAACTTCTAGTTTCATCATGTCTTCCTTGACAATATGTATGCTAGAGATAGCATTCATCTACAGGTATACCATTTTCACATAAAATTGGACACTTCAAATCAAACTGGACTTCTAAACAAAGTTAACCAGACTAGAGTAAGCCTCAAACCGTTTTAATTTACGTGTCCAATAAGAGAACACATCGCTTGAAATTTTATAAATTTATCATATTTGAAGAAGAATAATGATTTCAAACTTGTTCCATAGAGCAGGAAGCAGGCATTTTTTAGTGCCAAAGAGAAAATTGCGCCATGCCCTCGTCAGCGATTTTTATCCGACTGATAACAAAATTTCTGTTTGCATGGAGTTTCACGCCCGGAAACAATGCAATAAAAACAATTCTAAAAGACAAGCATATCCTCTCTTTGATGCCTCATGTGAGCAGCATTAGCATTTATCAATCAGATAAAAATCACGACGAGTGCCGTAAGGAACGGTTTGTTTTCATTTGTTCTTTCAAAGGCTTACATTTAACTTGAAACTTTTTCAGAAATCTGTGCATGGTTTTTCAGAATGTTACAAAGAAAAACCATTTGGGGGGTGACTAGAACCATTTTCATTTTGTTTTAACGTAAAAATTATTCTTGAGAATCATTTATGAAAATCGTATGCCCACCTATTGCAGTTTCTGCTAATCTAATGCTTCTACATTTGATATCACAGTATATATTCTGTATGTTCATTTATGAAGGAAGCCATTCCTTAAATATAACAGTAGAAAACTATCATCTGTCGAAGGTTATTATTTGGTTAATTATTGAATGAAATGTAGTTTGTACCTATTTAGACTATCACAATGATACCCGAAACTTAACGACTGAAAATTTCCCGAAGAAAGTAGAAAATCCTAATTTTTATAAGCCTTGTTTATGAAATGTGGAGGGGTCCTAAATCAATTAGCAGACGTTTGAGAGGACGAGCTCCACAACTAGGTCAGGAGTTGCAATTCCACAGTCCATGCAGGCAATTGGTAGGAGGAGGTGAATCTGAACATGCAATTTAATTTTCATACAAATACATTTTAACGACGTTATGACACTAAGACGGTTTGCAACGCAAAAATCTGTCACAAATCGTCGATTATCCGCTAATTAGGAGAAGAATTGTAAGCAAGGCGAAAGAGATACTTCGAATGCATGCAGTGCCAAGCGGATTTAATTCACTGAAGCTTTTAGGCAGCAAACCTAAGTAAACCCACATGTCATGGCACACCTTCCCAATCATGTTTGATACGGTTTCCTTTGAACAAGGAAAACGTCAAAAGAATGAGCACTATACGTAAGCGATGACCCAGTTCTAGAACAGGTAGATAATATAATGCTAGGGCTAGCAATTAGCCAAGTCGAGGAGAAGGATAAACGTTTTGATAAGTCGCAACAATCGTAGCCAACAGGCACGATAGTTTAATCTTTCTTTTGTAAAAAGCCGGAATTTTCAGTGGCGAGGAAACGCGACTGTTGCTCCCCGTCCTCTGATGTCAACTGGTGGGAGAGCTCAGCTGGTTGTCAGTACCGACTTGCAAGGAGACGAGTACTTCATGCAGCTCAACCGCGAGTGGAGCATGCCAACAGCAAGACGTGATGCTCGCTCAGGGGAAGAATAATATCTGCGAAAGCCATACTTCACTCAGGGCCTTACATGGGTCAACTGTATACATATCGATTCTCCAACCATTCACTTGCATAAAGAATATCTAAATGTAAAGGCTGAGTAGCCATTAGATGCGATAGGTCAACGGCAACACTGCGACAATCGACAGTTGGCACATACATGAATCAATCAAACTTTATAAATAACAATACAACACAATGCAAAGAATAATCGTAGGCAAAAGGGGATGTGTGGAACTGAGCTGGGTGACTGAGCCACCCGTAGACGCGTAGGGTGTGGAGCGAAAGTCCGGCTTGTCACTGACGTGGATCCCACGAGTCGTGGATTAGTCCTTGGTGAGTTACTGAGGCTGGCGTCTACGCACACAGCTGAGAAAGATGGGTACCACGGAGGCCAAACAGGATCTCACGAGGCGGACCCGACGTACACAACTGAAAAAGAACTCCTGGTCCTCTCCACCCTGCCTTTTATACCCTTTCGCTTCGCGCCACCCTACCTACGGCGAAGATTACGATACCACTTAGTATGCCCTACGCTTCAAGGGCGGCCGGTAACTCTTCCGTAGCTCGGCGTTCCTTCCCAACATGCCGCCCCTGCGCGGAGTCGTCGACCTCGACGACCGGTCGAGATCCGGTAGCTCAATTTCGGCTGCTCTTTTACAGATTACATTGTACAGGAGTTTTGCTCCAGCAACCCCAATGTACGGAACAGCCCACCCCCTCAAAAAGCTTCTCGTCCTTCACAATATTACTAGCAGCTACCACAACATGCTCGTTCCCTCCCAACTTCAATATCGCTTTGTCCAAAATCCTCCATTGCTCCGTCGTCCACTTTTTCCTTTCTTCTGAGCGGTTATAGGCGTCCACGCAGTGATTATTCGTCCACCGTCCTAGAGATGCGACTTAATTAGCATGACGATTTAGCTGATGACATCTTTTCTGCCTTTCGCTTCCATTGGACACACTATGATCCACGTGCCAAACGTTTTTCAGTTCTTCAGCACATCTTTGAGTGTTTCGTAAGAGTGATCGACCTTTGCAATCAGACTACATCTCGATCATCCTTTTCCATCAAATGAGCCGTTTCCGGTGTCGCGAACCCTGTGGGTCCTTCCTTCGGCTTTCTGGCCGTTTTCGCTTCTTTCGTGAAACCTCTTTCACTTGTTCGAAGGCCTTCTGGTAAAACTCAAGAACGCAGTTGTCCTGTATTGCTTCGTGTTTTGCGATTGCTTCTGCTGAACAGATAAACTCTGTCCACTCAGTGCATACTGAGTAGGCCAACCTGAAGATTCTTCTGAGTGCTTCAGCGTCCAGCACTCTTGCCCGGTCCTTAAACAGCCTAATCTTCTGGACCACAGGTAGATCCTCCCGGATAAAAGTTGATGCCGCCTCTCACGCGGTCCACACACAGTTGACGACCACTGAACGCTGAACGATTGACGACCATATGCGAATACTACGTCTTCGATATCGCTCAACGTCGTCTACGAAAAGCATTCGTCTACGCATTGAAACAAGAGGTCCGCGGCCGACGTCAGCTTGGCGCTTCTGAAATCAATGCATTCAATTCTACCCACTCTTTCTTTCGGTTTTCTGCCTCTTCATTGGGAACCACTCTTAAACTGTGAAATTGAACTCGAATCGGATCACTGTTTTCGCCAACTCTGCTAACTAAGGCCGAATTCTGGCTCACATCCAGCACTTTAAATGGACCTGCCCACTCACACACCAACTTTGCGAGTTCCGTGCATTTTCGTTTGGCTACTGAACATATACACGATTCCTTACTTTTGCGTTTCTGCTACGCCTTGCAAGATTTCCGTTTTGTATTTCTCCAGCGCTTTGTCCATTGCATATCATGCGACTCCTGGAATAATCTCTGACGAAAATGTTGGATCTAGCCAGAGGAAATATAGACTTCCCCCGTTGCGGTATGCGGCGTCATGTTATACGCCGTAGTACAGAACGGCAGCCGCGCGTCGCACTCAGATGGAATCAGAGTACTCCGCCTTAACATAGCTACAATCGTACCACTCAGCCTTCCCGTTAGCCCGTTTTCTCTAGAGTTATACCCCTTGGCTGACACGTGGCTAATCCTAGTTATCTTTACAATTTCTTGCAAACCTGGTTTACAAATGCTCCTCCCATATCCACTAAAATTATTTTTCTCCACCTACATCCTTCGGCGATTCATCGAGTAAAAAGTACTTTACCGATGGTCTCAGCCGACTTGTCGTGGGTTCCCTGCGGGATGTATGGGAAAATGATCTGCAACCATTACCGCGAATCGGCTACCCTTAGTCGTTGGACCTCGCTCCAAAACGTCCACGCCTATCACCTCTTACGGTTTCGTAGTCACAATTGGTTTTAACGGAGGTATCAGCACTTCTCTCGAATGGTGCACAAAGCACTTTTGACACACCTTCGACCAATTGTAGACGTCTTGGGCTGTTCCTTATCAACATACCACATTCACCAACTTTTTTTTTCCTGAGCTTGTGAGCGCTGAAGTGTTTCGCGAATAAGCCGCTATGTTCTTCGAAGAACACTTCATCACAAATTTTGTTGAAGGTCCCCTAGTGACAGAGGCTCTGACTTACAGGAAATCACTAAACTTAAGCCCAGTAAGCCCGTTGATTAGTTTTTAGAACGTAAACCATGTCAGTTTTTTGCCTCATCTATTGGAGAGATTTTGATCCAAAATTCAAACTTCTGGACTCACTTCAAGGAATAGCCTCATAAAGGTATCCCAAAGCACGAATCAAGTCCTTCCACGTAAAACTGTACGCTTTTGAGTTTTAAAATCGACTTCTTTTTGTACGGATTGAATATTTCTGTGCCGCACTCCAGGATGGGTCGTTCAAATGATTTATAGGCTTGCAATAAGACCGACTTGTTGCGCGTGCACAATGTCCTAACTATATTATATGTAACTCTATAGTCGCCTTGGCTGCAACCTGTCGGCAGTGAGTGTCAAAGCTAAGGGATTCATCAACGGTAAAACCTAAATCTCCGATGTGATTTACACTTTCCAACGACGTGTTTTGTAAGCTATACTCATAACGCCTATTGTTTGACCCAAAGTGCAACACCTTTGTTTTCTCTTTTGACAGGGGTAATCCCCACTTACTCGACCAGTCGACTGTTGCATCTAAACTCCATTGAAGAGTAGTGCTGTCCATCCGGGAGATCATTTGCCGATATATTTACAGATCGTCTGCAAATGCACAACACTTAGATCCCCTGCGGCACTCCACTAAAAGCTGATCTTAGGTAAGAAAATGATGACCCCAACATAACGCAAAAAGTTGGACGTCGCCCTCCTGTGACAGAAGTGCACCAAGACCGTAAGCCGACGCACCAGTACAAATTATAGGTTTCTTCCCACTCCTCGCTGCTTCTACATTCGGCTGTTGCAGAACCGGAGCGGAAGTAATCATCTCCCTCGTCCTCCTAAACGCCTTCTCGTGTGCTTTCTCCCACGGCCATTTTGGAGTTTTTTCGGAGATCATAAGGATAAGGATAAAGGATAAAGGACAGGGACCTGGTATCGGATGCACCCGACAGTCGCGCCTCCGCACCCTTTGGAGATCATACTCAAAAGTTCTATCGAACGGTGTCAAGCATGGTCCAAAACGATGATATCGATTTTCGATGACGTCATCGACCTTCTGCCGCGCCTTTGAGCAGCATCGCCTTTGATGCGAAATTGTCAAAAAACGATACTCCCAGAATCGGTCGAAATTGATAGCGCTTTTCATGCTGAACAGAATGGTACTACTGCTAGTGTTGAACAATCAAACCTGGGCGAGTAAGAGCGCAAGAAACTCTAATCGCTATCTTCCGCCGCTTTAAACTGAACAGCTGAGGCTAAGCAAGTTTAGGAAGCTGAGGAGTTCTGAGCACGTCATAGTGAAGCACCTGAAGCTCTCTGTTTGTCTGCGCGTTTCAAGGCCGTTTGCTCGTCGGATCTTCCCGCAGTGGTCCACCGAACTCGGAAAAAAAATGCGTCACACAAGCCTCACCTGCTTTTTCGCACCCTGTAACATTGCCTCTTTTCAAGCTACGCCATTCTACTTTGGTGTGCTACTACAACGTTTTACTGCCCACAAGACCCACGAGTTGCAGCCGAAACGATTTTAACTCGAAACAGTTATTGCGCTCCGAACACGCCCGCGCGTGCAATCTATATGCATTGTTCACGGCGCACTCTAAAGGCTAGCTGGACAGCATTAGAGCAATTCCTTAGTAGGGCTGCTAAAAATTGATGATAGAATTCTCCAAACGCTCACTCTACCAGTTGCCGAACCCACTCGATTGATACAGATCTCTACACGCATTGCACACGGTGCACTCATAAGTCTCGCCGGGACAGATTGAAGCAATTCCCGAGTAGAGCGTCTGGAAATTTCTGAAAATTTTTTCTAAACGTTCCGAAATATTCTTGAAGGCTTTACATTTTCCAGAAAGTGAAAATAGAAACCCAGTGGGCATGCTTCCGCCCATTCGATTGATAGGTTCGATCCTACATGCATTTTGCACGGCGCGCTCTCGGGACACTCCAGGCATGACTGACAACGCACGCCATGCTTGAGATACTCCGAAAGCACTGCAAGTCACATGCACGTCCTGGAAAATAAAGTGCTCCAATCGCAAAAGCCTGCTGCAGTTATTCTTTTAGGCCACCCACAGCGAAAACGCGGTGGCCTGGTAAAGTTTTATACATGGTTTTATAGATCTCGAGGAGACAAATCGAATGATGTTGTCAACTGTTTGTGAAACAATTCGAAATTAAAGGAGTTATGAGCATGCGACGGTTTGCGACGGATTTTTCCGTCGCAAACCGTCTTTTTGACCGCGCGACGCGGGCGGTATTGTAGACTGAACAAACACCCAGACTCTTAAGCAAAATTTTCGATAAAAAGACGCCTTGCCCAAAAAGGTGCGGAGTTCATTCACATCCTTGGAATGGGGTATTCCCTAACGGCTGAGACGTTCCCTGGATCCATATTTACTCCTTTGCCGTATGACGTTTCCTAGGAGTAAAACCTTGCTCTTCAAGAAATGGCTCTTTTATGATTTCAGTCTTAACTTTGCCTTTTTCAACCTAGCAAACCTCTCTTTCAACAGCTGCAAGTGTCTGTCCTTAGTTTCGGTGCAGACCATAATATCTTGTATATAACAGAACATCTCTATTCCAAGAACATAACACGGCTGGCATTCGGTAGTCCTTCCAGCGCAATCGCCGGATCTTGTTCCATTGGACTACCATCTGTTTGGACCGTTTAAGCATCGCTTGAGAGGGAATAAATTTAAACGGTATGATGACCTCAAAATGGCAGTCGACAACGTCTTCAAGTCGCAATCAGC